>GL380345.1:22525-46108 GCA_000143925.2 Caenorhabditis brenneri
GCATGTTTCATTGCTTTTTAAGCTGTGGTACTCAACATCCTCCTCATTAATTGGCTATGGATCCCACGTACATATATCAAACAAATTTCGTTTTCACAGTGGTATCACTCTATATAATGCAGCAATGAATAAAAGATATGGGACGGACTTATTAGCCCATCTCGAAACTGGAATAACTTTGGTTTATGAATTTGGAGAACATTTTTATATTAGTGTTGCAAAACATTTGCTTGTATGGATTCCGAAAGACCTTTTGTTCAATTCATCAAGATTTCATACATACCATTTTCTAGAATTTGAGTTGTTTAAACGAACCAGCCGATATTTCGCGTATCTAGCAATGATGAAACAAAGATTTAGGAACTTTTCACTTCGCTACTCCTTCCACTGCCTTCAGGTGCAATTGTTCGATTGCGGAGTTGGAAAACGAATATGTGAATTAACATTTTAAAAACCGTGAAATTTTCTGCAGGTGACGCCAGCCGGAAATTCTCGTGTTGTGGATTACTTGAAGTTACGTGTTTCTGACAACAATTAGAATGTTGAAATACGAACTGGTTGGGTTTTTGGGGGTTTTCTCGATTTTCTTTCTCTGAGTTGTTCGTAAGATTTTCTGAGATTTTCAGTTAAAGTCTGTCCAATGTAAAAAAAAAGTTTCAAGAATTCAATACGCTTGATTTTTGATGAGACATTGAAATTAATTTTGCAGTTTCCTCACGGTCTTAATGTTCGTTTCAGAAACGCATCCTCATTGGGATTGGTTTTTTCATATTGAAGAAATCCTGTAGCCTCCGAAAAGTTCACCCTCGATGAATATTCTTTGAATCTTCTTTTAACTTGACAACTCCAAATCTGAAGTGTTGACCATAATGAAAATGTCTTTGACAAATGTTTTCTGATTCCAAACTGTGTTATGATCAAATTGGCTTGGCCAAGCTAGTCATGCCAGCTCATGCATTGGTAATATCAAGATGATCACGCAGAAGTTGGGTGGCTCAACTTTCATCAGGTTTCTAAAAGCAGGCGAAACTGGAAAGACGAAGTTCGAAACAATTGAGAAAACAATTATACTTTTGAATTATGAACAGGTAATCACTATAAACTTTGGAAACATAAAATTATAGCAGTTTTGATGACTGAAATTTAGGATGGCAACATAGAAGAGCAAAATATTTCTAACTTTGTCAGTTTCAGACTATAACAATAAGGGGAATATAGCTTCATCATATTGATTATTCATACACTTGTAAGAAGTTAGTTTCTCTCAATTTGAAATAATTTCTTAACAAAAAGAGTTTTTGAAACAATTTTAGGTACAACCTTTTTGCATGATTGATAATACGACATTTTTCTTCAAACAACGTAGAGAAAAGATCCATAAAAAGTCTCTGAACTGATAAACTCAGAATATTGCCATTTTTTAGAACTGTGGAAACTGTAATTGTTGACGGAAGTTTTTTTAGGTTTTTTTTTGAAAGTTTTCTGTTTCAATATGTTTATAAAAAAAGCTGGAAAGTTTTTTTCGTGATTCCTCACCCAGTCATACTGAAACAGTTCATGTTACAGAAAGTTTCCAAAGCTAATGCTGAACCTTTATCCGAGGTGCGGATAGTTATTTTTTTCTTGAAATGTCTTATATCGTCTGAAATTTCTGTTCTTTTCTCGAACTACAAACTACACATTTCCCCTGTGTATTTGCACCAAAAGTCAATATCATCCGAAACTTACGTGGCTCCTCGAAAACCTGGTGGCACAGTACTTCTTCTCAATGGCCTGTCGCCTGTTTCAACCCTGTTTTAGTGGAATCGAGGATGAGAGCTCGTTGCGTTCTGGACATACAAATACTGTTTTTTTTGTTTTCAGGTGGGTCAAGACGAATTGGCAGTTCACTTTTGTGACTTGCTTGATACCCACTGTTTTTTGTTTCTCTCAATTTTATGATGAAAAGGTTCTCTTCATCTGTTAATGTCGGAGGTTTGTCTGTTTGTCCAGATCTCCAGGTTTTCAAAAGTTTTGGAATGAACTGGGTACTTTCAGTAACAACATTACCGTTTCTCAAAATCCACAAACACAACTTACGTGCAACATTAGCGTTAATTAGAAAATTCGCGCGTCTGTTTGTCCGGATATCAAGGTATGCACAGCATCTCGAGTTGACTGGTTGTCAGCAGTAATGTAAAAACATCACTGTTTTGAAATACCTGTAAGCACAATGTCTGTTAACGTGCAATATTTACGACAACGAAAAATTGCCCTATCGGTACTCCAATCATTCCAGATTACGAACACAAACCACGTCACTATGTCGGCTATACACTTTCACTGTTCTTGTAGCTCTGGTTACTTATGATCCGATTACGTATGCATTCGGTAAAGGAAAAAAAGCGAGAAAGAAATGATGCTCAAAGACGTGGCAACAGAACTTTAAATGTTTTAATACTAGATGGAGTTTTGGATAATAACAGAGGAAAGAATAATAATTTTGAACTTTTCCAGTTTCAGACCATAACAATAAGGGCGATAGAAATACATCATATTAATCTAGCAGTGGCTGTACGTGGTTTCATTCTACTTCCAAGTGGTATTTGAGAAATAGTAACTTTTCCGCATTTTCCAATAGTATTTTAACAGAAAAAAAGGCGTTTGAATCAATTATCAGTAAGACTCTATTTCATGATTAACAATGCGTGCTTTTCCTGTTTCAAACTAATGAAAAAAAAACAAATTGAATGTCACCAAAATCAAAATTGAGTTAGTAAAACTCAGTTACTATTTTTATAACATTTTGGAAACTGTAATTGTTCATGGAAGTTTTTTTCATAAAGGTTTCCTATTTCACGAATATCGTAACAACGGGAACGTACACCATGAACAGTTCCGCGGGTCCCTGGATAGAAACAAAAAGTTCTGGTCACTAGTTAAAGCTAGTCGCATACAATATATCTCCCGTTACAAGACATTTTCTAAGCTGGAATATGATCGTTATACGAGGTTTGAAAATCCGTTGTTATAAGTTTCTGTTTCCATCACAAGGTTTGGTGAAAAACTCGATTCCTAATCATTGTAGAATAAAATCGACCCAAGTATTCTTGAAAACATTTTTAAAACAAGTTCTATGCTGCAGACTAGACACCAAGAGTAAACACCATCCGAATCTAACGTGGCTCCTCAAAAATCTGGTGGCTCAGTACTTCTTCTCAATGGTTTGTCGCCTGTTTCAAACCTATTTTCTATAGGGAGTTGATCATGAGAGTAAGTTCGCTCTTGGTCTCAAATCACTTTAAAACAAATTGACAGTTCATTTTTCTGGCTTTCAGTAGGAATTGTTTGATATTCACCGCTTGCCATTTCTCTTCATTCGAAAAAACTATGACGGTAATTTGGTGAAATCGAGACTCTCATCATACTTTCCATATTCAAAATAGATCTGAAACAGGCGACAAGGCATTGAGAAGAATTACTGTGCTACCAAGTTTTTGAGGAGCCACGTCAGATTCGAACGATATCGACTGTTGCTGCAAAAGGCATAGAGAAGTAGCGTACCTATGTCGCTAGTGTTCGGGAATAATGAATTTTTCAGGAGTATTCGGTTTTTGTACGAATAGTATTGAAGTGAGCTTGAGTGTTGACGTTCTTAATTGTTATTCGTTCCAAGGAAGTGCTTTTTGAGGGCAGGCTATGAATGATGCCCTATTCACTGCTAGAGTGCGAATACGAGTTGAGCCCTTCCGGAAGTCCCTGTGCTTTTATAAAAGTTGACCACGCAAAGTAAGGAAGAATAATCCCGGCGGCTCTGCTGTTACAACTGTTACCACTTTTCTGAAACTGAAGTTTTTTTCCAATAATTTTCAAAAAAAAAACCAGTTTCACTGGTCTCATTTCTTGGCTTGTTCCAGGTCGCATGGTTTCTCTGAATGATAGTTTGAATTACATCCCGATCGATCAATTCACATTATCTAATAACACTAATAAATAAACATCAAAACTGAAGAACAGGAAAATTTAAGGCAAACATGAAACTGAGTATTTTCCTTGAGTACCTATCTAAACCGTCTTGTTAGATTGTTTTGTTTTTTTGGTTGCTAAAGTTCAAAATTGGATGAAACCGAAATATTTTACATATTTTGAGTTCTCAAGAATAGTTTCATGCTTCAATCGGTAACTCTATAGAAGAGACCCGATCAGAATGAATTTTTAAATGAATTTTTTTCTTTCCCTAAGTACCTCTATCTTTTCTACAAACGGAGGGAAGTAAAAAGCAGTGAATATCGAACAATGCCTACTGAAAGTCACAAAAATGAACAGACAATTCGACTTGAGATCACCTGAAAATCAAAAGAAAACAGTGAACTCTTATGGGAATTTTGAAAAAAATGACTCTCATCATCGATTCCATATTCAAAATAGATTTGAAACAGGCGACAAGCCGTTGAGAAGAAGTACTGCGCAGCCAGGTTTTTGAGGAGCCACGTCAGATTCGGATGATATTCACTGTTGGTGCAAAGGGCGTAGAAGGATGGAGGTGTGTAGCTAAAGTTCGGTAAATGAACGTTTCAGGAGGTTTTTATTATTTCTGAAAAATTTTTATCAATAATAAACAAGGATCTCTGTCTCACGAAAACTAAGTTTCAGAAACAGAAACTTCTGAAAAATGGTTAATTGCATTGTTGTCACGGGCTGGGCCGCATCGACACCTGACTTTTCTAAGCCCACCACCGCTCGGATGAATGACTCCAAAAAAAAAACATCTGGAAATATGCCTTAATTTTGTTTTCCAGGCTCGTATTCAGCGTTGAAAGGAAAGTTTTAGGTTATGGACGCATTTTGATAAGCTTTCAGTCCATCATTTTCAGGCAAAAATTCAGAATTTCCATCTCGGACCAGGATTTGATCACTATGAACAGTGTTGTTTTTTTTCCAGATTATCACGTTATGAAAGTGAGCTTTGCTGTGACTGTTCAATTCTAATCTCATGTGCCTACTGAAAAATATGTCGATACAGTACTAATGCTCGATTGCTTGTTACATGTTTTAAACACAAGAGGAATCAGTCTAGTTCTCCAGTCACAACAGATACAAACTATTTGAAACTGGAGTTTTTTTTTTGCAATCATTTGAAAAAATAAACCAGTTTCAGTGAGCTCATTTCACAGCAAATTCTAGACATTTCTTCATATATTAGAAATTTGTTTTTTCACTTTCGAAAATTTAGACTTTACTGTTCAATCATGAAATCTAGATCACAATGTGTCCGTTATTCGGTTACGATAGTTCAAAATTGTATGAAACCGAAATATTTTCCTTTTTTCATAATTTCCAAAAAAATCTACTTTCACACCTAAGTTCTCTTGAAATATTCTCGACAGAATGAGCTCCAAAGTGCAGTAATCTTCAGTAATTTGAATAGTGATTGACTCCTTTATTTAGGGAGACGAGTAATCATTTGTTTGGCTCTCCGTTCACCTTAAAACAAGTTGGTTAATCATTTTCGTGACTTTCACTGGGAATTCTGTGGTATTCACCGCTTTGTATTTCCCTCCATTTGAAAATAAATGCAAAAACTAAATTAATGAGATTGAAAGTTACTAACTTTCCTCGGTGACTTCATATTGAAAATAGATCTGAAACAGGCGACAAGACATTGAGAAGAAGTATTGTGCCACCAGGTTTTTGAGGAGCCACGTCAGGTTTGGATGGTATTGACTGTTGGTGCAGAGGACGTAGAAGAAGACACCATTCAATGTAACTGGAAGTTTGAATTCGATATTTCCTGATATCTAGCACCTCGTCTCACAGAACTCCGATAAGGTAACTTGCTGAAACATTGAAAAAAAATTCCTTCGACTTCCCATTCAATTTCATGTCAGATGATTTTTGTACAAATGAACTTCACGTGACTTGACCTAAAACAGCGCCTATCAATATTTCAGAGTTCATGGTTACTCAAAAAGCTCTTGGCACAGTAATTTTTCTTATGGTTGTCCTCCAGCTTGAAATCTAATACAACTTTTTAGTCTGGGAAGCGCGATGAGCAATTTCGGATTCTAGTTGCAATTGTTACCAGTTTACTGGAACTGAAGTTTTGTTTTTTTCTCCAATTATTGCAAAAATAAACCAGTTTCAGTGACCTTATTTCACAGCAAGATCTAGAACTTTCCTTGATTTTCTGTGCAGACTTCGTGCTTACTTTTCCTACAAGCCTACAAGATCACGATGTGTCAGTTTTTCGGTTACGAAACTTCAGACTATGATGAAACAGAAGTTTTTTTTTTTTAGAATCTTCTGTGACTTTTGGAGCCGTATTCAAAAACTGAATAAATGGCTTATAAACTGAAAAGTGGCTATCAAAATTAAAAGAAAAACGATTTGGAGAACAAAATTTTACAGTGAATTCAAAATGGTGATTTTGAATGAATGAATGAATGGGAAAGCGAATAAAGAATTATACAATGATTTTTGTTGGGGACCTAAATTCTTTGGGGGACAAAGGGTAAAAAGTTAATAATTCGAGAAATATTCTGAAATGATGGGTGCTAAAATGAGGTCAAAAATCTCTGAAACTCTCATAAAATGTGTACTTATACCGATATGTACAATAATAAATTCTGAAAAAGAAGAAGTAGAAGATAATCGGGAGAAAAAGTCAATAATCGGGGGGAGGAAGAATATAAAACTAACAATTCGAAAAAATAAAGCCAGGGGGTAAAACTAATGATTAAACGATTACTAATTTTTGGATCTAGAAGACATTGGAATTCTCATCGGGAACGTGCTCCTCCTCGGGGTACTTCTCATCTGGAATCTTCGAATTCACCATCGCCTCCTCGTCGTCGTCGACTATTTTCAGGACAGAAGTGGCGTGATGCGTCCAGAGGAGGTCGTCGTCGATTTCAGTGACCTGGAAGTTAGGTTGATATCACTTGATTTGGCAAATACTCAACTGCTATCTTCTGAAGTGCTACTGGGTGATCAATTGCTATGAGGTAGGTGCTTTTATTACAAATGCTTTTTCGGCTTATGTGCTATAGATCAAATGCTATTTTTCTAATTTCCAGGCAAATACTTAACTGCTATGTATTTCTACTGCTCTTTCTCAACTGCTATATTTGGCTCTTCTGCTATGGATCAACTGCTATAGCCGTAGCAGCTGAGACATCAAAAGTGGCAAAAATAGCAGGCGATCCATAGCAGAAGGGCCAAATATAGCATTTGAAATATAAGCTATAGCAGTTGAGACAGTAGCAGTTAAAACATAGCAGTTCATCACCCCCATGAGAAATAGCGATAGAGATACATAGCAGTTGAGTATTTGCCCAAAAAGCACATTTAAAAAAATACAGTGAAATTTTTGATCGTGGCGGGACCATCCCAGCTGTTCGCGTGCGCCCTTAAGATTATTTGCAACAAAAACGCTCGATGGGAATTATTGGCAAATTAACGGCAAGGTGCCGCGCAATTTTCTGACTTGCCGCTGGCAAATTTGCCCAAAAATCTTTTTAAAAATGTACCCTATTCGAAACAGACAGCGATCTTCCATGATTCAATCGTCTGGATGCTCCCAATGGAGCAGTGGTTGGCGTCGTTGTGATCGTCAGTGAGCTAATCGAAACACTAGCCGAAGCGGTCTCATTCCTGATGAGAGCATCGAAAAGCTCCACCTTATCCAGTGAGTCGGTACGAGGGAGACAACAACTCTGCGCCGAATTTCCGAATCTGGAGAACGATTGAAGACGTCTTCTGGGCTCTTCCTCCACCACCTCCACTTCTGAAATAGAGTCTTCGGTGACTGCTTTGTAGTGATCTATGGAGGCCAAGTTGATCGAATGAGCACATTGGGAGTGGAATCGAGCTGAAAATTAGATTTTCATGCTGAAAATCTTTCCCCGTTGGATCCATGAATCCAGGGAATCTTACTCTGCATCGCCATCAATATCGGATCCTTCCTGGCGAGCCTCCACTTGGCGAACACGTTATTCCGATGAAATCTGACCACTTTTATTTTGTACAGTCCGAAACTCAAGTTGTAATCATGGAACATATTCGAAATGTCCACCACAAATTCCACGTCATGACTCCAGAGAAGTGGAAGACCGTCGTGATCCGTGTATCCTGAATACTCGGCAATGGTGACCACTTCGACGAATCCACTCTGAACATTTACTTCCAGTTGGACGACGTCTTCACGCATCGACCCGAAATCCACGTGGCGACCTTCTGGAGTGGTTGATGTTGAAGAGGATGGGGATGTGGAGACAGAAGCAGGAGGAAGAGCGATTGGAGAAGGAGATGTGGTGGTTTCGATTGGAGTCAGAACGGCCGGATTCATTCCGTGGCACCGTTTCATTTGGAATGCCATGCACTTTCCGATGAGGGTCATCGCTGAAAAAGAGGGGGAATTATAAGTTTTTGGGTTTAAAAAATGCATTTTAGTTCAATTTATGTGGCGCTTCAATGCATTAGTGTAATGAAATTTGAACTAAAACTTCATTTTTCTGTTCATGAAAAATCGCAAAAGATGTTCTGGAAACGTCAAATTCTGAAGCTTCTTGCTGATGATCCAGCCTTGTTTAACGTTATGTTTTTGTTAAAAATTTATTTTTGATGCCAGAATTTCATAATTTTGGGCCCAGACGTCAGCGAATTTATGATAAAAACGATCGTTTTTTATGCATAAATTAGCTGGAAATTTTGAGAAAATTGTGTGAATTGAGGCCCGAGTTACACAATATTTCGGTAAAATTCGAAAAATCTTGGGTGGAATATAAGCTTTTGCACTTTTTCGAAACTAAAATCCGGGTGAAAAAGTAGCCAAAATTTGTGTTTTAAGATAGAGAAAAGGTTGATAATCGAGGCATTATATTGTTTTCGGCAAATAAATTCATTTGTTTTCTCGATTAATCCTCCATTTTTTCGCGCTTTTGAGCTTCAGAATCCACTAAATTCTATCAAAAGCTAATGTTTTTGCTGCTTAAAACATTCTGAAAATTTGCAAGAACTGTGTGACAACTGGCACAAATTGAAGGAATTTATTGAAAAACTGAGCAAATTCGAGTGGAAAACTGGCTGAATTCAGATGGTTCAAAATTATTTCGGCCGAACCTGGAACTTTTCCGAGTGTCACAATTAGAGAAAGTGGAAAATGAGCAATTTTCTCGAAAAACTGGTTATGTTAAGGCGTTTTCGAAACATATTTCTGCCAAAATTCAAAGTTTTCCTTATGAGATTTTTGAATAATTCAATTTTTCAGAGATCGTTTCGACGGTTACAATAGCAGCTTCTGAAATTGATCAATCATCGACAAAACAGCGGAACTTTAGTTGTGTCAAGAACACTTTTCGAAAAAGAGTGCGACAAGAAACGAAAATTTAATGATGAAAACCGAAAATTCGACTTTTTTGCACTATTTTTTCGAATAAATTGTGATACATGGCTCGCCCTAAATCGAACTTTCATATTTTCCAGTTTCAATCAATATATTCTCCCTGGAAAAATACCTCCAACACACGTATTAATGCACTGGGTGTGGTGATGATGATGACGCCGATTGCCAGACTCGATGCTCTCACAACAATGGGAGCCGCTGGAAAAAATCAACCATGAAACGCCCCGTTTCACCACATTCTTCCGCCGACACGCCATTCAAAATACGCCTTTTCTCTCCTTTTTCAACGCCTCAACTCCATTATTATTTAGATGTTTACCTTCTAAAAATGCGAACATCCCTCGGAAAATCGCGGCTCGACACCAATCTCAAATCACGTTTCGCCTCACATTCCTCCCGGGTCACCAGACCGAAATGCTCATTATCCGACACGTTGGCCTCCATGGCGATGGAGAGAACCTTCTCGAATTTCTTGATATTTTCAATGCGGAATTTCCACGAGTCATCAGAAGAGCATTTGACGGCGATCACTGTGCACACCAGCCGCCCGATTTGCCGTTTCGGGAGCTGTGGCTCCTCCTCTGAATCCACTATTATTCCAAGAACATCATTATACACCGCCGGAGTCCAGTACTCTTTCTCTAAATATGTGAAACAACCGCTTGTCAAAGCGGAGCATGCAATAACATTCTTTTTCAGGCGATCGTTGAACTCGAGCTTCAATTGAGCCCATTTATTATTCGTCGCCTTTGTCAACATGTATATTCGTTGCACTGATTTTACATGAATTTTTTTCGATGATGAGCTGAAAAAATCAATAAAAATTTATTGAATTCCCGTGAAGAAACCCTTACTCAATAGAGAAACTTCCATTGAGAACGGTGCCGAATTGGAGTCCATTTCTGCCGAAACTTCTCAATGAAATCAGCGGAATCGTCGCTTCGAAAAGTGTTTTTTGAAAACTGACAATGTACTGATCTGTAAAAATCAAAAAAATTTTGAAAAAACTCGAAAAACCACTCACAATTTGTTGCATTTTTGGCGAGCAAGTCTAGAACGAGAAATTCTTTGAATTGTGCATTTATTTGATGAGCACCGTTCGATTGATTAGTTTGCCACATTTTTCCATCCGATTTCCGGCTGAAAAACCGGCTGGAATCGGACGGAAACTTGGTGAATTGGCTGAAAAATCGCGAAATTTTCAATTTCGAAATTCGAAAACTTTTTCTGGAAGGAATACGGTAGGAGAGAAATTGTGTGAACACCGTCACGTCAGAATGCACATAGTTTTGATTTTTAACAGTTTTTGTTTAGTTTTGAAGTTGAAAAACTCGAAAATTGCAGTGAAAACGGGTTGAAAATTTTGAAAAAGCTGTTACCAACAAAAAAAAAACACATTTTCTGAAAAAAAAATTATTTTGTTTTGTTTTCGAAATTACTTCTGTACTACTGTGCTTGAGAAATTGTGCGAACACCGTCACGTTCGAATGCACAAATCATCGAAAAATTATTTTTTGACATTTTTTCAAAGCTTTAAAACACATTTTCCTAATTATTCCTCTAAATTTTCGCTCAAACACCAAATTTATTATAATTTTTCCTCTACATCACGTGCTAAAAACAAAAATGAATAACAGCTTCTCCACATTATACTCAAAACAAGAATAATCACATGTTCGAATGCCCTAGAGCTTTCAACCTTGACAAACTTTCGCTTACCCCCTTCTCTTTTTCAAACTTCGCGCTGCCAGCCGCCTTATCGTCTGGCCTAACTTTCCTCCCTTTTCGAAAATCGACGGCCATGTGTCGATTTACGAGACTAATTGATTCAAACTTTTTCCGCTTGTTTTCCCAATTTTGAAGCGATATTTTCAAGTAAAACCTTCGAATTTTAGCTGAAAAATGCTCGAAGAAAACCAGAATCCGGTGACTGAACCTGTGGAGTCCGTGGAGTCCGCCGAATCCACGCAATCCGTTGCTGGGTCGGAGACCGTCGACGAAAAATCACTTCGTACGATTATTGTGCAGAATTTGAGACATCCCGGAGGATGGTTGAAGAATCGGCAGGTAATTTTAGATCTTTTTCGGCGGAAAATATCGAAAAATCGATAATTTCCAGTTCCAATCAGTGCTAAACAAGTCGATCGACTTCAACGCCGAGTTTTCACGTCCAGAAGACTCAAATGAGAAGGTTTACATTGAAAATGTGCAGTATTTCATAAAGAAACTCGGTTTTTAGCAAATAAAATCGGGAAGAATCACAATGGTGTTCTCCACTTTCGACACCGCCCGTGACGCTTACACCAGTCTTCAGAAGATGATTATTGATGGATTTCGGCCAGAAGCACTGGTGGATTCTAGATTTTGTAAGAAAAAATTCAAAAAAACTCCAAAATTCATAAATTGTTCAGTCTCCATCGAAACTTCCACTCAAAAACGTCCATTCTTCGAAATCGCCGGCGATTCTCGTCTGGTTTTCCTCCTGGACGCACCGAAATCGATAGATCAAGACATGATTTCCTATTTTTTCGATGGAGAAACCCCAGTTCATTTCCAAACTCTTCCAATGCCTACTGAAAACGGTCTGTTTCAAGTGGAAGTGCTGCTGGCAAGTGGGCAAGTTGCCGAGCAGGTTTTGGCGGGAAAATCGAAATTCGAAATTTGTGATGAGGAGGGAGAGTATAATGTGACGTAAGTTTGTGAAAATTAACAAAATAAAGGAGGTTTTGGGCAGAAAATGGGCGAGGAATGATTATTTTGTCGGGCGGTGCTTTAAAGGCGCATGCAATATGTTTTTACACAGGAAAAGTACTACAGTATAGAATTACTCGTAGCGAGACCCAAGTTGCGCCTTCAAAGTGAATATAAGCTTTATCAAGCCTCAATTTGAGGTTTGCATGGCTAGAACGAACTGTGTCGCCGTAAGGAGAACTGTAAGGGCGCAGTTTGGGTCTCGCCGCGAAAAAGAGGTTACTGTAAGAATTTTAGTTTTCTAATAAAAAATTTTGGCGGTGTTATGTGTCTAATTTGATCCTAAAGACGGGTTTCTCGGACAAAAATAGGAATTGGCTCTTCCGTCAAGAAGCACTTTAAAGGCGCATGCAATTTGTTTTGGTATGGTCTCAACACGCTTCAAAGCAGGCTAGTTTTGGCTGTCTGTCAATTGGTTTGTCCGGATATCCGCATAGCCGGATAGGCATTGTGACAGAGAGGCCACTACTACAAACTCGTTTCTGGCGTAGCTGGCCGATCTCTGGAAGCTCTGTAACTGTGCTGCGTCTGTCTGTAGATCTGCTAATCCTGGATATACAGATACCCGGACAAACTCACCGACAGGCTGCAAAAAATGGTCAAAAACAGTGTTGCGGTGGTTTTTTTCAGTTTTTACAGCAGAAACTCAGGTTTCCTAGGTCGGGAATCGGCTAGTTTTGACTGTCTGTAGATGTGTTTGTCCGGATGTAGTGGGCATGAATTGTGACAGACAGACAAGCAGGCCCAGCTAGATTTCGCTCAAAATACATCATAGGAGGTTCAGCTGTCTGTAGCTCCTGGATATCCAGAAACCCAGAAGGATAGACAGAATTCCCACTAAATTCCCATTTTTCAGACTTCTGAGCCCTCGTGAATATGCTCTCTACTCCAAAATGGACGATGTTCGACCTTCCACCACCGCCAAACCCGCCGCCCGAGCCCCTCCAAAAACCGCCGAAACCACCGGACAACTTGCTCCAGAAATCGACGAAGACGTCATTCTCGCACGTCTTCTGGAGATCATCGAGGAGCGGAAACTGAATTTCGCAGAAATCAACGAGAAAGATGAGCTCTACGAGTTGTGTGATACGGTATCCGCCGAGTACAACGGAGTGCCCGACTCGATTCTGAAGCCGGCGATGGGAACGGCCCTTCAACGTCATCTGAATCGAACGGAAATGCACTGGATGCGTGATCATATTGAGGGTCTTCTGAGGATGTGGAAGGCCGAAATGGTGAATGAACAGATCTATGAGCGATCGACTTTCGTGCCAATGGAGACGAATAATTATCAGCCGGTGGTGCAGGAGGAGAAGAAGGAGGGAATCAGTAAAGCGTAAGTTAAGATTGATGTGTCTGTCAGTAGTGCTGCGAGTCCTGGTTGTACAGACATCCGGACAAACTTACAAGAGCCACTGGCGGTATTTCGAAGCTTCGATTCACCTCAAATGCGCATCTTGGGTCGTCCCTGGCTTGTAGGCAACTTGCCGACAAAGTCCTAAATATAGAGACACCCGGACAAACTTACTGACAGACAGATTTATCTATATTGTGAAGGTCTCTTCATGAAACAACCATTTTTCAGAAATGTTGTGAATTTTGAGGATTTTACAGCATAAATTCAGGGTTTTTGACACAGGAATTAGCTCATTCTGTCTGTTCGTCGGTCTGTTTGTCCGGATATTCCAGTTTTCCGGTCATGCATTGTGACAGACAGAACAGCTACCATAGGCTCGATTCTGGCTTCTTTTGCCCATCACTGGGAGCTTTGCAACTATGCTGCGTCTGTCTGTAGATCTGCAAGCTTTGGATATCCAGACATGCGGACAAACTTACTGACAGACAGCAAAAATAGTCAAAAACAGTCTTTTTCTAGCGTTTTGGTGAATTTTGAGATCTGACAGCAGTAAATCAGGTTTCCTAGGCTGGGAATGGGCTATTTATGGCTTTCGGTCGGTCTGTTTGTCCGGATGTTCTAGTTTTCTGGTCATGCATTTCAACAGAGAGACCAGCTACCATAGGCTTGTTTCTGGCGTATCTGATTAATCCCTGGAAGCTCTGTAACTATGCTCCGACTTTCTGTGGATCTGCAAGTCTTGAATATACAGACATCCGGACAAACTTATTGACAGACAGCAGAAAACGGCCGAAAACAGTTTTTTTGGGTGGATTTTGAGATTTAACAGCAGTAACTCAGGCTTCCTAGGGTGGGAATCGGCTAGTTATAGATGTCTGTCGGTATGTTTGTCCGGATGTACCGGACATGCATTGTCACAGACAGACAAGCTACCACATCTTCTAAATTTGCCCTCAAGACTCAGCCGTCTTGTTTTACCTCCACAAGTCCTGCAATTCAGAATGTGCGAATATCCGGACATGCATTGCTACAGACATACGAGACTTCCTCAAATTCCTTTTTTCCAGAGCCGCAAAACGTCAACGTGCCGCCCGTGCTCAAATGGGCGTCGGCGCCTTCCTCACCGCCAATCGTGACCGTCTCATCGTGGAGACTGGCGACGTGGAAATGGAGTCCGACGACGACGGAAACGTCCTTATTGGCGGAGAGGCTCTCAGCTTCGACTCCTGGGCCCGAATCACAAAAACCAAAGCGGCCGGAGTGGTTCGTGCCAACGCCGATGGATCCAAGAAGATCGGAAATGGAGGACTGACGAAAAAACAGATGCGACAGGCGCGTGCCGTGGAGGGAATGAGTCAGGATGAGTGGAAGAAATGGAGGAATGAGAAGAGTTCCACTAGGAAACAGGATATAAAACAGCGGATAATGGCACGTGGAGCTGTGATAGAGGGAGAAGAAGAGCAAGAAAAAACAGAAATGGAAGCGACTGCCACGTCATCTGATGCTCCTCCAGTGCCACCACCGACGAAGAAGGATCTGGATGAGGGGGAAATCGATTCGGAGGAAGAGAGGAAAGAGCAAAAGGGAAAGAAACGAAAGCAATCTTCGGATTCATCGGATTCCACGTCATCTTCGTCATCGTCTTCTGAAGAAGATCCAGATGAGAAATCGAGGAAGCGAAGAACCAGAAGAAGGAAGAAGGATCGGAAGATGCCACGTTCTGGAGCACCGTCTTCTGGAGTCACGCCACAGTTGGATCCGATGTTCCGGCAGATGTTCGAGAATCGGAAGGCGATTATTGCTCAGATGACGCCGGCGCATAAGAGCGCGTTTGCCAATGCTCTTAATCAGGTAATGGTGGTTACTTTGAAGGCGCACGCTGTACCTGTAGGTCCCGCCGCGATTGGAGATCTTACTGTAGTTTTTTTCGAAATTTTCTTCATTTTCGATAGAGAAATCTGCCTTTCGCGAAAAAACCCTTGCTGTGCCTTTAAGGTTCAATTCCAATTCATCGATACCTTAAAGGCGCACGCTGTCTCCTATTGAAAGGTCCTGACACGATCAGAGATTTTACTGTACTTTTCCCCTCTATTTCTCACCTTCTCAATTAGCAAAAGCCACTTTCTCGTGACGAGACCCTTGTTGCGCTTTCAAGTTTTTTTCAACTTTCCCATTTTCCAGATTGCTCAAAACAATTCATCGGCTACTGACAAGGCGAAAGCCTCACAAATGATCAATTCCATGTTGTCTGGATTCAAATAATTTTCATTTTTATATTTATTTTTCAGCCCTTTTTTTTTCAAAAAATTTCAAAAATTCTACTTATTTTGTTGCCTTTTTCTCATTCCCCTCTCATTTTTTTGTGAATTTCTTTAAAATGTTTTTTTTTGAACACCCCTCCCAGTGAAAAGTTGCTAGTAAGTAAATGTCATTATTTCATCTTATTCATTAAACCAATTAATTGAATAATTTAAGGGGACCACCCATATGGTAGAGTAGGATAATTATTTGGTCCCCCTTAATTTCTTATTCCTGAATTTTATAGCTTTTCTCCCTTCTTCCCATGTTATTAGGTCACTAGAGACCGGCGGAAGATTGTTATCTTCTGCTTTTAGTGATGGGATAAGAATGGATAGGATGGATGAGAAAGGGAAGAAGACCACTTTATTATGATGAATGGGAATTTTGAGTTTGGGGGAGGAGGAAGGAGATTGAGGATTTGTAGCTTTTGTAGTCTGGCTATTGAGTTTTTGAAAACAAACTGAAGAAGTCAACGGATTCTAGGGAACTTTATTAAGTTTGTGGAGACAGTGAAACGGGATTGTTTTTGGAAATTATTAGCAGTTTCGCTGAAAAATCGGAAATTTCACAAGGTGTTCGGAGCAAGGCAAAACATGATCACTGGACTAGGTATTCAATTGAATGGCAGAAATATTGGGAGAAGATGAAACAATAATTTTTTTTCGGAAGTTCAATTTTCCAGAAAAAAATACAGTTTGCAGAAACTAGACAGTCGAAACCAGTTGATTTAATTGAAAATTGATAGAAAATCAAAACAGGAAATTTCAGTGAATTCGCTCTCTGTAGACAGTCTTACCGAAAATTTATTCACCCAGTTTTGAAAATTGATTTTCCTAAAACCCATCAGTGCCTTCCCAGTATATTATTTTTCAAATGATCGAATGTTATCATCAATTTCATCCGGTTTAGGCCTAAGTTTTCTTCATAGAACACTTATTTTGACATCCACAATTGTTCCAGCATAGAAAGTGCAGATCAATATTCACTTGGAGGAGGCCGCAAATATAGAAAGAAACGGAAACAGTATTTTTTTAGAAATTTGATTTCCAGAATTATAGTGTTTCATGAAAGTTGTAAAGTACTTACTTCAATGGAAAACGTGATGGCAAGTTCCCATAGGTCTGATGAAAAAAAATTTGCTGACATTAACCAGGAATTCAGAGCCTCGGCTACTTCAAACCTGCAACCTCGAACACCTCTGTAACTATCAAAGGTAGAGAAATGGTTCCTAATTGCAGAATCGAGAAACAGTTTTACTATTGTATAAATACAGTACGCAGCCAAAATTCTATAAAGGCACATGGACTTTCACGTGAAGGCCTTGTCACGAATCGTCACTTTTGCAGTGGTGGCGTCTCTTTTCGTCACGGGACCAAACCCGTGCATCTTTATAAATTTTTGGCTGCGTACTGTACTTTTCTAATATTTGAAAACGAATGAACAACCGGCGCAATCAGAGAAGTTCCATATCGCTTTCATAAATAGTTCGGGAATTCATGCAGCAGTTGAAACCGCAATTATTTGTTAGATAAACAATAATTTGCCTGAAAAATCTGAATTACAGCTGAACAAATCTGAAGAAGATCGAGAAGACATGATGTTCCCGGCTATTGAGGCATGGAGAAACAGTTACTTTTCTGGAAAAGTGGATAGGCGCGTTTTCGTAGTAAGAAGGCGTTTCCAGCTTAAAACTTACCTCAAAATGTTCGTCTTCTCCTAATGGAACTAACAGAAGCTCATCCTCCATTCGAATCATTCAAAAAACAAAAACGCTTCTTGCAACAATTGTCCGAAATTATGTGGAACTTGAAACCGGGGTTTATTTTTTCCATTGCATCTGTACAAAAAGAAACATTCAGAAAAAGACAGGGGAATTTCACAAAAGTCAGAAAGTTTTCAACACGAAGTTTTAAGAAAAATGCTAACGAAGGTGTTAAAAAACGTTACAACTATTTGGGCAATCGGTAACAGAAATGTTTTGAAACTTCCATTTGGACACCTTTTTTGGATTTTAATACCTGATCAAATCAAAACTTCTTCTCAATTTTGTGCAGAGTTTACAAAGGACTTGAGATATTATTGCGGAATAAATTGAGTTTCGCATAATAATTGACAAATTCGATTCGAAGATTCAATTTTGAAAAAAAGTGTCCCAGTTTTTTTGGAGAAACTGAAACTGAAATTAATTGGAAAAAAAATGGAGCTTGCAATCAGAAGTTTTCAAAGTTTGTAAAAATATGATGCTCCAAAATTCTGCGGAGTTTCAACTTCATTAAAAAAATTAAAAAAAAAAAAAAAACTTTTTTCCAGTCTGGACCTTTTTACATACCGACGAACTCAAATAAGGATCTACTGTTTTCTGAAATGATATGATTGAATCCAATTTCATTCACGAATATTCGGAACAACCATGATAATTGTAGCAGTTATAAGTGAAATTTCTACGATCGTGAAACTGATCAAAAACATTTTTTGATATCATTTTTGCTATTTTGATGTATCACGTTCCACTGAATTTCTCCATTCATATAGGGAAATATAAACATGAATATTTCTTTGACTTTTTCTTTTTGCAACAGAAGCTATTTTAATCGAAAACTGGAGAAAAGCATTCAATGTTTTTGGGAAAGTCGGAACTGGAATTAGTTAAGCTGAAATTCTTTAAAAAAATCGGATAAGGACAGGGAATTTTGAATGTTCTCATTCAAAGGAGTAAAAACTTTTTCAATTTGTACCCTTCATTTCGGGTGTTGAAACAGAATAATTTGCGCCTCACTTCTCCAAAAACTCAAAAGTTCACAGTTTCGAAAAAGTTTCATTTCCGGGGTTTTCAAGTCATTTTGCTCCTGCGCCAGCCGTATTATTTCATTAGCAATGTTGAAATCCACATGTTTGAACTTAAGGAAATCAAGGCTCAATAGAAGATTTCTAATATCTGGAGATTATGAGACATCAAAATGTTCAAATTTTCATTTATGTTAAACCAGTCGGTGGCGCCGCCTACGGCGGCTCACCTCCTTTTTGTTCGTCGCTGCGCTCCTCAATGGGGGATTGATTTGCCATGCTCAAACTCATTTTTGATCACTGGGCAGTGATGCACCCTAAGCCTCCTTCTGAAGTTTGAAAATTTGAATTCCCGCCAAAATTTTGAAATTTTGAATTCCCGTCAAAAATTTTGGAAATTTGAATTCCCGCCAAAAATTTTGGAAATTTGAATTCGCGCCAAAAATTTTGGAAATTTGAATTCCCGCCAAAATAATCAAATGTTCTGACGTTTCTGGAAGTTTCTAGAAGTTTCTGGAAGTTCAGGGAGATTCTAGAAGTTTCTGGAAGTTCTGGATGGTTCTAGGAGTTTCTGGAAAGAGGGAGAATGTTCTGGAAGGTTATCCATCCAGAGCTTGCCAGTTGAGTTTTCGGAGTACCGTAACTACCGTAATCCTACAGTAATTTCTACCATTTTTTGTTGGTGTACTATTGGGGTCCCTTAGATAGTACATGCAGAAAAATGGAACAATTTTGAGCACTTCGAACCCGTTTTCTAGCTATTGCTGAGTTATCTGGTTACTGTAGTTACCGTAATCCTACAGTAACCTGTGCTCCAAACTTCACAGAATCGAAGCGCTCGGTGACCCATGACTACATGCCGAGTATTAGAGAAAACGGTCGAGGGGCACAAAAGTTATTCACTGATAAGTGCTGTACAGACACACACACAGAGCTATTCCTTTAGTATATAGAAGAGATAACTGTTCAACATCTTTTCCTCAAATGGCCTAATGTTGTTTTGAAATGGAATACCGTGTGTAAGGCTCGAATCGAAAATCTTTTCAAGTTTCAGAACTATTTGGGAAATGTGAAACACAAATATTTCTGATTCCAAACTTCCGTATAAGGGAAAATTTTGATGAAACGACAATTAACGGATAATAGGTTCTGATTTTAGTCGTTACGGAAATTAATGACTGTATGCAGACACGATAGCAAGAAATCAGGCTTAAACTGAACTGAACAAGCAAAAAAAAAGAGTGCAGAGTGCCGCTGAGTTACATCATTTATGAAACAGAAGAACTCAATTATATGGGCTTTGAAATTGAAGGTTTCGAAAGTTCTTTGTTTCAAAGCTTAAAATGACGGAAGAATTTCCAGCGGATACATTTTTATTCAGCTAACTTATGTGGGTTCAAATACCGGAAATAACTCGAACTGAAGTTTCTGTACAACTGTCGGAACCATCAAATAGAGCATTCATTTTCAAAGCTATATGAGGAATCAGAAACAGTGTTTTAGGTAGCATGTCTCTGAAGTTTTTTTTTTTTTAATAAAAGCACAGTTCGAACCATGCGCGATGAAGAAAAAATTTAATTGACTGAAAGTAGTTGAAAGAAAAGATGAAATCGTGGAACGGGATTTTATTCCAGCCGTAACTACAAATGAGAAACTGTGATAGTCGAGAAAAATTAAACCATAAAAAATACGATCGAGCAAATGTTCATTGATATATCCCAACTATTTAGAGAAAAAGAAACATAAATCTTTTAGCAAATAGATACGGAAAAAAACGGTTCTCAGAGAGGTTCTGAGAATATAGAGTATAGCCCTACCGAATCAGCGCCTAAAGATTTTTAAAATCTATTTCCAAACTATCAGAAACAGAACATTTCGAGTTGAAGGTGTTAGAACAGGACAGCTACCTGTATTTTCTTGGAGGCTTCCTGCGCGGCGTGTCGCATCTGTTAGTGCTTACTGACCTTCTTGTACTCTATGTCAGAATTTCCGAAGTTTGCTGACGCGAAAATGCATGAAAACGGCCCTGTTGTACTATTATGAAAGTAATGTCTCTCCAACAGATCCATTTGAGCTTGCTGAATGTTGTAGATATCAAGAAACAGGAAGTTTTTTGCTTACCTCTGTTCAATGCAGCTGCAAATCCAAACTGGTCCGGATTTCCGTTAACTGTAGCGTAGTTGATCTCTCTTTCTCTGAAAAGTGCAAGTTGAGAAAACATATAATTCGAAGTCTTTTTCTTGGATTATGTGACAGTATATTTTTATTCCTTTTATGGACTTCGCATCAAAAGCAATAATAGTGAAAAATGTAATTCATTATTATGACGAAGATAAAACAGATAATATTTGATAGTAAAACTTGCAAAGCTTGAACAATTCTAACTGTTTTCAGGGTAACTTCCCGTTTCATGAAAATCCTGACTATCATTCATTTCTAATTTTCAATATTGAATACCAATTAAAATTGCCCTTAAGTGAAATTTTTCAGAAACAACCTTACTAGATACATTTTTTCCAAAACTGACTGTAAGTATGCATGGTGGGAAAACATTTTCAAAACTCTTCGCGCGAACTGAGCCGATAACAGAACAGAAATTCATAATCCGAAGCTCGATAAACAAAACCAATGTGTCTACATCAACTTTTTTTATTTGGGGAAACAAAAACAGAAACTTTTGTTAATTTGCAACTGACAAGTGAGTTCGTTTTTGACATTTATTTGTTTTCGTTTCAGGCTGACAATTTTGCGGTTGATCCAATTTTGAATAACAAATTGTTCATGTTTCAACCGGTTGTTATTCGGGATGTGATCGATTATTTTCTACTGATTGAGACTCTGTGTTAACATTCTTTTATATAAAACGCCAGTGGATTTTTTTCGTTTTTCCAATCTGGAAGTCCGAGGCTACCCCTGATCAGAACTGGCTGAATCAGAACTATCCCGAATCAGAACCGGCCGAATCAGAACCAAAGTTTGTGAGCTTTCGAGAGCTCTGATTCTGGAAAAACGGAAGATATGAATATATGAAACTGTAAAGAAAAATATTCTCTATCAGATGATATTAATTTCATACAGAATCCGGGCCCCCGCAAGGTCACACACTTTGGGTCTGATTCGGCCGGTTCTGATTCGGGGTAGTTCTGATTTGGCCAGTTCTGATCCGGGGTAGCCTCGGAAGTCCGCAGTTTTTAAAAGGGAGAAAGAAATAGTTCACGAGCAAAACTCAAAATTGGAAAATTCTAACAAAGCTGGTTGTAGAAGAACAACTAACAAGATGTAATTGATGATCCCCAAACATCGCAATTAACATTTTCGGGAGTTCTGAAAAAGCAGAAGCAGTTGTTTTACAACAGAAACCCTAGGAAAAACGAAAATACCAGAGAGCGGAACAAGAAATAGTGAACATTGAAAATTGAAATTTATTAGGTTGTCAAGAGATTTTCAACTCATATCACTCCGTCCTAGAGTCTGTTTTTTCGTTGACTGATATACAGGTCCATTGTTTTCTTATCAAATTTTGAATTATTAACAGGAAAATGAAACTGAACAAAATTAGAACTTTCATTGTAAGCATGAGCAAGAAAAACTATGCATAATCACCGAATGAGTACTGAACTCAAATGTTCTCTGTTTTGTCATTTTGCAAAACATACTTTTTTCCGTTGCGTCAATACTTCCTCGGTCAAAAATAGCAAAATGTACGCGACGAATAAAATTGAAAAAGGAAAACATTCTGAAGCATTGTGGGAAGTTATGAATACTGATGTCCAAGAGACTAGGAGAATAACATTCTGTTCGAAACTTCTCCAAACTTCTGTCGGAATTGAAACGGTTTTTTTTGTATGGGTATTTTTACACTGACGAGTGAATAAGAACTCGATGATAGAACTGACTTTGTTTACTGGAACACTGTATATCTAGAGGATCTGGAATAGAAAAAAATTGTTACTCTGTGAGAAAAAACTGAAAATGATTCATAAAATAAGAAGTTCTCTTTGAGTTTTGATTCTCGTTGATTTCTCAGATAAACGAGCTGAATGTTTGGAAGTTTAAGAAAATGAATGGGAACAATACACTAACTGATCCGAACGTTTTCATAGAAATGTTTGCAAGTATCTGAAAAACTTGAAACCGTAAACTGATGAGTAAAATAGTCTAATAAGATGAAGCAAAGTTAACATACACAGAGAGACGACGTATCAGAAACTGTCCGAAATTTTGGAAAATTTGGAGAATCTGAAACAGTAAACATTCGGTAACTTGATTTCAGGAAGATTTTCGAAAAGATAGTCTTGACGTCCTGTTTTCTGTTGGGTTCAGAAAAAAAACATATGTTCTATTCCGGCTGCTTTAGTTTGAAAAAAGGCTCTTATAGTAATGCGTATCTCTTCTATATACTAAAGGAATAGCTCTGTGTGTGTGTGTGTGTGTGTGTGTCTGTGTGTGTGTGTGTGTGTGTGTCTGTGCCGCACTTATCACTGAATAACTTTTGTACTGCTCGACCGTTTCCTATCATATTTGGCATGTAGCCATGGATCACCGAGCGCTTCAATTCTATGAAGTTTGAAGCACGGGTTACTGTAGGATTACGGTAGCTACAGTAACCAGATAACTCAGCAATAGCTAGAAAACGGGTTCGCAGTGCTCAGAATTGTTCCATTTTTTGCATGTACTACCTAAGGGACCCCAATAGTACACCGTCAAAAAATGGTGAAGAATACTGTAGGATTACGGTAGTTATGGTACTCCGAAAAATCAACTGGCAAGCTCTGGGTGGATTACCTTCCAGAACATTCTCCCTCTTTCCAGAAACTCCTAGAAACTCCCAGAACTTCCAGAAACTTCCAGAAACTTCTAGAAACTTCCAGAAACTTCTAGAACC
Organism: Caenorhabditis brenneri; assembly: GCA_000143925.2. NCBI lineage: Eukaryota > Metazoa > Nematoda > Chromadorea > Rhabditida > Rhabditidae > Caenorhabditis > Caenorhabditis brenneri. The sequence continues at coordinate 45,986 of GL380345.1, forward strand.
TTCCTGAATCTTCCAGAACTTCTAGAATCTTCCAGAACTTTCTAGGAACATCCTGAACTTCCAGAAACGCCGACAGCATAGAGAAACATCAAAACATTTGATTGTTTGTGCTAGAAATCCAAT
>GL380345.1:71887-83515 GCA_000143925.2 Caenorhabditis brenneri
GTACCACCGTTTCACCTGAAACCTGGTTATTGAAACAGGATCTCACATTACTTCGATTGGACGTTTTGAGAGATTTTTTTCATCAGTATCAAATCTTTGAATACGAAGCAAACGACATCATGCTTACCACTTGAGAAAAAAGTGCAATTAGTTAGATTGGGTTCATTAAACAGTGGACTGGATCTTTTTTAAATTTTTTAGAGAAAATTTTGGACATAGTAATCCAACTCACATTAAGAATAATCAAATAGACCATATAGAACAGTGAAATTTGAAAACAATGTTGAAAACAATTTCACACATTTCTCGATTCATCACGGTGGATTACTTCTGGATCAATCGAATAAATTTAAGCAATACAGCAAGGAGGAACAGCTTACGTACTATCAGTTACTTAGGAAGCTGAAAGTATTCAAACTTGGATGAAAGAGAAAATATTCTGTGATTGTAACAGGTTTGGGACCTGAGAATCTAGAGATTTAATTCAAGATGAAATAATACATTCAATGAAGTCCTGATAATATAATTTTGATTCTTTAGCTGCTACGCAAGTATGAGTGAAGATGTCAAGAAGTTTCACCTGAAACCTTGTTATTGAAACAGGATCTCACATAATTTCTAGAGAAGATCTTGAGTTTTTTGATGTTCTGTACACAATTGGCCAATTCCTTCATCATTTCCTTTGATGTCTAACTCCGCTATCATGTTCAAACACAACGCTCTTTCTTTCTTTCTTTGATCCATTATCACCCGCCATATTGCACAACTCAATCATCTACTCTCTCTTCTTCCATTAACGACGTGTCATCTATCAATTCTTTTTACATCTCCATCATTGTCACCCCATCAAGATTTATGTACAAGATTGATGACGTAATCTCTGCACACACATGCAGGCGTACCCACAAAAGAACCGTCTTCTCACCTGACATACTCCATCAAAAATGTAAGGGGGAGGCGATAAGAAATTATGGACGGTGCTCTTTGGTGTTTTGCGGTATGGGGCCCTTTGAAGGGACAGGAGATGGGTATAATTGGAGAGGATTTGAAACAGATGGTGGATGAGGGAGTTGGAGGAACAGGTGGGGAATGATGTCAGGGGCGAGGAAGGGTAAAAAGGAAAGTTGAAGAAAAAAAAAACAGTTTCAGAAGGTTCAGAATGTTTATGATTTTTACAGGATGGTGATTTGAAGTGTCCGTTTACAAACACCATGAAGTGAGACCTATCGGAAGATGGAAAAAAATTTGAGAGTTTCATCAACCAATTGAGTTTTGTGACAAAACTAATCTTAAGTTTCCTTCAGTTGGCTGAAACAAATCATTGAGAACACTTGTCAGGTTTCTTACGAGTAAGTTATATTCTGTACTCAACAGTCTGAAATCAGTTCTTCGAAACCGGAAAATTAAGAAAAATCTGTTTCAATCTCTTTTAGTACAGCCTAAACTATTTTTTCCAATTGATTTCGAATTGTACAAAGATGGGTTCGAAAAAGACGATATATCATTCAGTAGCTATGAATGTTTCTCAAACCTTGTTTTTGATTCTTGAAGCTCCATGAAATTATTGTTTTTTTCCATAGTTTTCCAGCATCATTGAGTTGTAACTAATCTTGAAGACATTATGAAACTCAACTGCAACTCGAAGCATAGTTTATTTACAATCCCATGAATTAATAATGTTTATTAAATGTGAATTGTTCTAATAGCTTTTCAAACCAACTTGAAACTGTCCTAAAAATTGAAACGAGGCTGCTAACTCTGTTCATTTCAGAAATAGTCTAATTGGTCATGAGTTTTCCATTCTTGTAGAATATTTCTTGTTTTTCACAGTATTGAAAAACAATCAAGTGAAACGGCACTTTTCAAAATCTCTGTTTCAATTTGCTTCCAAACTTTTTCTGTTCTGGCTACCAATCATTCTGTGAGTGTTGTATAAATAAGAATTTTGATTTGTCGGTTGGTATTCGAAAAGTTTAGAAAATATTCAAGACAAGAAAGTTACCAAAAATTATAATGCATATGCATTTCAGCTGCATCATGCAGCTACTGTTTCGCTTATTCAAGATAAACTGTTTTCAAGATTGCATTCAATTGAGCGACTATACATGCTTGAACCCCTGAAAACCGATAAATCTGTTTCTGTTTCTTTTTATATTGTTTGACGGTTTTGCTAAATTTCAATTATTCGGTGTTATTAGCAAGAATTTGATATTTTATCCATTAGCTCTCTTTGGTTTTATTCAAGGTCCTAAGTTCCAACACAGGAAAATTAAAAGAAGGGAAGCACTTGTTAAACAATCAGTTTCAATTCCTTGCTAAATCTAAACACAATGTTTTATTCTATTAAGAATTACTACAGGAAAAAAAAACTAAAAGTTCTACGATTCAACACTGGCATAAATTCTTCGAAGATTTTTTTTTTGAAAAAGTTTGCGTTTTTTCTTTTTCACTAATATCGGAAATCACTTCAATGAAACGGCACTTTTCAAAATATCTGTTTCAATTTGTTTTCATAAATTTGATGTTCTGGATATCAATCAGTATTATAAGTGCAGTGAACAACAACTTTGGTTTGTCGGTTGGTATTCGGGAATTTCAAAAAAAAAATCTCTTCTATATACTAAAGGAATAGTTCTGTGTGTGTGTCCAGCGCTTATCACTGAATATCTTTTGAACCCCTCGACCGTTTCCTATCATATTTGGCATGTAGTCATGGGTCACCGAGCGCTTCGATTCTGTGAAGTTTGGAGCACAGGTTACTGTAGGATTACGGTAACTACAGTAACCAGATAACTCAGCAATAGCTAGAAAACGGGTTCGAAGTGCTCAAAATTGTTCCATTTTTCTGCATGTACTATCTAAGGGACCCCAATAGTACACCAACGAAAAATGGTGGAGATTACTGAAGGATTACGGTAGTTACGGTCTTCCGAAACTCAACTGGCAAGCTCCAGATGGATAACCTTCCAGAAACTTCTAGAAATTTCCAGAAACTTCAATACGTGTTATTTTTCGGCGGGACTTCAAACTTTCAAACTTTTTGGCGGGAGTTCAAATTTTCGAAATTTTTGGCACTTCAGAAGAAAGCTTAGGTGCATCACGGCCCAACGATAAAAAATGGGTTGAGCATGGCAAATTAACCCCCCATTGAGGAGCTCAGCGACAAACTAAAAGGAGGTGAGCCGCCGTGGGCGGCGCCACCGACTGGTTGTATGACTACCAGAAAAAAAATGTTCCAAAAAATTCATAATGTTCATGCTTTTCAGCTTTAACTTGTAGCAACAGTTTCAATTATTCAAGATAAACTGTTTTCAAGATTGCATTCAATAACGCGCCTATAAATAGAAAAAAATGAATCAGTTTCAACTTTTTCATATATTTTTTTGACAATTTTGCTAGATTCTAATCACTCAATGCTATTACGAGGAATCTTCAATTTGGTAGACAATAATGGGGACAATAATAACAAGGGAATCACTGATAAAACTATTAATTTCAATTCTCTGCAAAAACTGAACAGGAAGTTTCTCTATGAAGAATTACCACAGGAAGAAACTAAGTAATATTCTACGTTTCAACACTGGCATTAATTCTTCGAAGTTTTTTTGAACAACCATGTTTGGAATATTCAGTTTAAGTTTTTCTATGTTGATTGAGAACTGTCTTACCACGTGGTGAGACATTGAGAGAAACCTGTTTCTACTTTCTTCCATAACTAAATACTTTGGAAGTTTCCCCCTTCGATTAAATAAGTGAAAAGTTCACAAATCCTATCACTCATGAAAGTTTTGGCAAAGATTGCTTCTTTGATACGTAAAGTTTCAGTACTGTTTTTCAAAAGTTTGTTGCTTATCACCAATCATTTGGGAATTTGTTGAAGATTATTGAAACGTTCGATTAAACGGATGCAACACTTTTAACTTTTAACTCCAGATCGTAACATGATTTCAGTTTGTTAGGGAAAGGAAAATGTATTTCTAGTGTCACGGAAATTTGAATTCAAATTCTGATGGTGGTTTTGTTCTTTGCGGAGTATAACTCCCTCAAAACTAATTTGGAAATGGCAGAGCACTTTGAATATATACCCAAAAAAAATTTTTTTTTCAAAATTTATTCATAGTCTAAACTTGTGAGCTTCAGGAAGGAAAACAACTGATGGGCCATGAAATCAGGTTTTTTTTCTGAAAAACGAGTCGGTGGAGAAAGTGGAAGCATTGTGCTTACTCCCAGTATTCGAAGTTACTTCAACGAATTCAGAGTGAAACAAACTCTGTTTCAATTAATTTTTAATTTTTCTACCGTTTTATTCATAACGTTGAGAACACCTGATGAATAACAGAAAATATCTATTATATAGATTATATTATATAGAAATTATCTATTATATGCTTAATGATTTTTCAAAAAAGTTCAGATTCACTTCTAACTTGAAATAATTGTTTCACCTATTTGACAAAAGGCGCTCCATTCAGTATGGCCAAAAATGAAGACTGATTGCATTAATCTCGGGAGTATGTGGAAACAACCCTTTCCGTTTCATTTTCCTTTTATAGCTCTGACAATTTTGTTATTTTTCAGTCTTTGTGACGATAGAGGGAATTTTATGAAAAAATATTGAACAAGCAATTTCAATTGATATTTCAACCTACGATATGGCAGTATCTGGAGAATGACAATTGGCAGACAAAATCAAGAAACGCGATCTCTATGAACTTCAATCTCATAGGTATGAATTGAAAGAGTGATTTTTTCAATTTCACAAGGGTAATGTGTTTCAAAAAACATTATTATGCAGATATTCCTTCTTCCGATCGAAGTTATTTTTCCATACAATGAACAAGAATCCAACATTTGTTTGATTCACTAGCAGTATATCTGGCCTTAATGAAACCGTATTGCAACCTACTTCTAAATTTAAAAAAAATACAAAAAATGCTTTGTGAACCTTATTATCACAGCTTCATAATGTTGTTAAGTATAGTCTCCACTGGAAACTGGATTGAACAAACGGAATTTTTTGAACAGTTTCTCATGGAATGCAGAGTTTGCAGTAGAATGAGAAGAGTTTCACTGTTTCATAAACTAATTTTACCATATTGAGTTCGTTTCGATTTACTGATTGATCAGCATTGTTCATAACATCCTCTTCTCTGCTTCACTGAGGATTTATGAATTTGAAATCCATTAAAATGTATTCTCTGTTTCAGTACCCAATTGTAGCCAGGAGCTCAGATGTTTCTAAGTTAGTCGAAAATATTTTATGACATCTAATTGAAAATAGAAAAGCAGTGAATACAACAATGTTTCAAAACTTAACTAGAGATATCTGATACCAGCTGCAAGATATCTGTATAGGAAGTGTCGCAAAGGCAGTAGTGTCGTCCTTTCCAGCACCACCTTTCCGCGTGCACCTGTTTCAAAAACAAGATAAACTCGAACTGTCCAAAAAACATAGCTGGTAATATTTTGTTTGGTTCCATTATTTCATTTTCTATTGGTTTAGCATTTATTTGTTAGTTCTTTCTCTTTGACATCTCTTTCTCAAAACGGGAATGATGTGATTTATGAAAATCTGTTTCAGTGAATTATTTTGTTACTTTTTTTCCACAGTTTTGATTGCGTTCTCTTTACTACAATTTAGTTTTTCGAATACCAAATCGTAACGAAACTCAAGAAACTTTATTATGGTCCTAATGATAAACAAGGTTTTGAGATTTCACTGCAAGATTTAGAATGTTTCCAAATCCATGGTTCAGTGTCAATCAAAATTCAATAATGCACTTATAAAAACTGAATCGATCATTGCATGGCAGCTGTTTTCACAACTACTTGAATCAGTCAAAAATAACTGGTATCCATTTGATATTCTTGAACTTCCATAGTCATTCCACCAGCGTCAATCATCAAAGTTTTCCGTGTTTGAAATAAATTCATTGACAACAATTTTGGCTTTTCAGAAATGGGGATTTTCCGACCACATAAGAATAGACACAAAAAATAATGAGATAACAGTTTTTGCTTTGAAAAATTCTCTGTTTCTAACAGCTGTATCACCGCAGCTGTACAACGCTAGAGTGCTCTAGGAAAACTGTTTCTATCTTGTCGATTACTTATAAAGTTTCATAAGTCAATATCAACAAAATGATGACTTTACCATTCCGTTATGTTACTGAAAATTTTAAACCACTTTTATGAAACCGGAATGTCGTTTAAAAGTTTTCTACAGTGAGGAGCAGAGTGTTTTCCAATATCTTTCAGCTTTAGAACTAGATGAATTTCAATGATTTATTATGTTTTGCATTGAGAACTTTCGATTTTTGAAAACATAATATCCCCTTCTGCTTCTTCGGGTTTTATATAACTTTTGTGAAACAGAAATGTAGAGGAAACAACAAAGCTGGCTCAGTTTCACACCATGAAGTTTCAAGAACTTTAATTTTTTTGAATTGGTTCAAAAAAATATTTCTGTACAGAAGAAATCAGTCGTTACATTGCTAAATTTTATTTGACTTCCAGCGATGACAGTAGATGCCAAAAATGTCATAGCTAGATTCTTGATGTGAAAGCCCGAGCATTGAGAAATGTAAGAGAGCATATTTACAACTATGATGAAACTGTAAACTTTACAAAAATGCATTGTTTTGTCGTATCCCATAGGTCAGCTTGTATGGGTTAATTATCGAGTATTGTATTATTTTATAGACTTCATGAACAAGAATGTTTCCGAACATTCAAAGGGAACAGTAGTCTATGTTTTGAAAAATTAGTTTTTTTCAAGATACATAGTGAAACATTAAAATTTTAAAAATCATTCTTCACATTCTCTTCTCTCAACTTGAATCCTAACCTCATAGGGGCAAACTCATAGTTTTTCTTTCCTAAAGGTTCGCCTGATGCTCGATTGATTGAACGTTACTCGTCAACCGGTATGTAATAAGACAAAACTAGAATCACACAATCTGGATTTTCATCGGAAGAATAGTTATGTGTTGATAGTTTGACCGTATGCTATTCTAGAAACGCAACGCAGTATGGAAGCGATGACAGTAACAAATATGCAAACTTCAAATGGAGATGAAGCTGTCAAATCCTCAATGCAGGGAGTTATAATTTTAGAAGAATCTGTCTCTAGTTGGCAAAGCTATTCTCTATCTTATACTCAAATCCGCCCACTTCCAATATAAACTCTTTTCATTGAGGTCAACCCGGAAGAGCCCTTCTTTCTCAGTCCTGATATGCTGTAAAGCTCTGCCAGGCATCATAAATCTTTATTATCCTACTCGCACTAAACTATCAACAAGAAAAGTGACAGATGCTGAGATAATCAGAGCTTCAATCAAAAATTACGGTATCCTCAGGGCCGTCTCCCACTCGGTATCAAAGTGTGAAAGCCGACGAGTCGTAAAGCTGAGCCAGGCACCGTAAAGCTTTTTTGTGTTGCTCACAGTAATTGTTTTGCACGAAGCTATCAACCATAAAAAGTGACAGATGTCACTAATCTGATAGTGCGAAAAAAAAGTGGGCGGAGCCCTTTGATAACATCATAAGCTCAGAACGAAAGTGGAACTTTAAAACCTCTGTCAGTTGATACAATGAACATTCCAATTACCGCTAGACTTTATCAGATTCCTGAAACCGGACAGATTGGAGGGGAGCAGGTAAGTACAAGTTTTTTGTTTATTTGAATTTTCAATCTGCTCAAAAAATTCAAAATTGCTTTCTTAGATGCAAAATACTCACGGATATCATGGAAACGTCCCTTTCGTCCACAGGCATCAGAATGTGATGACCGCTAATGGCTACGTTCCATATCAAGAGGGAAATCAGGTGTGTTTAAAGGAGGAGGGAACTCAAAAAAACATTTTCTCTGAAAAAACAAATATAAGTACCTCAGGCGGGTTCGAACCCAGGGTCGGACTGACAGATCACCAAAATCGCTACCGACTGCGCTATGCGGCCGGAAAAACGCGCTCTCTCTACTTGTCTACAAGAGACTGCGCCTTTTTTTCCCCTTAAAATTCCCCTACGAATGAGAGTTCCCACCCCCTTTAAGATACATTCGGCGAGTAAATTCAGCACTCCCAGTTATAGAGATGTCATGAGGCATTCTAGAACTAGCTGAAACTTCATATTGTACATATAAAATGTTTCCTCAACAAGGTGGCGCACTTTTTTGTTGGCTCCGCCCCTTTCCAGTAGGCCACGCCTCCTTTTAGCCCATAAATCCACTCTTTTATCCGGAAAGATATCTATGTCTACTTTTCAGAAATCGATAGAAGACACGTTTAAAAGCACTCTAACAGTTCAAACCAAGTTTCTAGCGCTGCTCCATCATGCTGAAAATGTTAGACTTTTGTAAAAAATTTTAATGTTTTGTCTCGTTTTGAGAAATTTTACCAAATATCTCAAAATTATTATGACAGCTTACCGACGAAATTTCGTAAATTCTAATTTTGAAGATGCGACGATTCGTAACTTTGACTTTCATAAAGAAAAAAATCTCTACCGCAGGATATTCATTTCATAAGGGGTTGTTTCAGAACGATTTTCTCAAAACTGGAACATTCGAAATTCTAGTACTGATAGCAGCAGTTTTGAAATTTCTCGTGCTCATTCTCTGAATAAACCCCATAAAAATAAGTGACGCACAGTCAGGAACCTTATTCAATTACCAAATCAACAGGTTCATCCAAACGACTACACATCAAACTTTAACTTTGAACGTCAAAACGATCACAATATGTTGAACCTCTATTCCTATGCTCCTCATCCAGTCTTCCATAATCCATACGCTCACACAACTATCGTTCAAAACCACATCTATCAACCACAAGGAAATCAGGAAGGCTTTTATATCCCGACTCAACATGCATCGGCTCTATATGCTCCATCAATTGACGATCCCATTTGGAAGAGCCAAACCTGGCAGGGAGCCGCAGAGCCATCTGCACCGACGAAAAAACGAAACTCAGGTGATACCTCATTTTGTTACACATTTGTTTGTAATGAACAATTTCAGATTTTAACAAAGGAGCCCCATCGCATCCTAAAAATGGCCAGTTACAAAAGGGCAATTCCATGAAGCAAACTTCAACTGCCAACATTCCAAAACAAGGCAACGTAAGTTTCCCTATTAATTATGAACTTCTTCTCATTCATATATGTTCCAGAAGTATCGATGCTCAAACTGCAAACAGATGGTTGTGAAAGTTATTTTGAAGAAGAAAGGGCCTAATAACTGGTTGTGCGTGTAAGTAAAAATGCTATTTTACAGATGAGTTTAATTTTTTTTTCAGTCAATGCTACAACAGATACTACAACTTTACTGGGTATCAAAAGTACTTCTTCGACAAAATGGTCCGAAATGCTCCTGCTTATTAAATTTCAAAATGTGCTTTCTTATTCTCTTTTGTTGTTTACCGTTTTATGAACTGTTTTTCTAAATGAATGAAACCTAAAGAAGTCTAACTATCAGTAAGTTTCAGTTATCAGATTTCTTTTGTCAGGAAACGATGACCAATTTATGGTAAAAACTTCAAATGGAGAGGAAACGGTAAAAGTTCCTAATGAAAGAAATTAGCAGAAAGGTTTTTGGAAAATGTCTCTGCTTCAAGGATCAATGAGTTCTAAAGCAGCAGATCAGAGGATGATGAGCAATACTCTCCGATTTACAAAAATATTAGTAGCATTGAAGCACCAAACCCTCCAAACAAAGCATGTCAGGTGAGACTTCACATTGATAGTACCATTGTATAGTTCGCTAATTTCAAACTCGTCCAGTAATAAGCAGAATAATAGAAACGGACATTTTTGGTTCTGTTCGGAAGAAGAAGTAACATTTCCTTTTTTTCAATAAAATATTCTCATCAAAAAGTGGAAAACTTCTAAACGTCGCAGTTTCAAAGAATCCATTTTCTCGTGAGATTCAGTTTTGTGAGCTTATTATTTGATACGTAAAAGATAACTATAAGTTTGTGATACCTGCAAACAAATTATGAAACTGTAGTTATTGCTTTGAACAGATATTTTCCGTTTCTCACAATTCGTATTCTTGCAGTTCCCCCCCCAAAAAATTGCTGAAATTATGTGTCCACCTGAATTTGTATGAGTGCTACCATTTGAAAATCAATACAGTGTTATGAATGAAGACAAGTATAGATTACAAACCTGTAATTGGTTTCCATTCGTGCTGAACAGAACCGCCGGATACTATCAAAACAGAATATCTTAACCTCTTCTGTACTAACTGAAAAAGTAATTTTTAAAAAATTTTTTCAAAACGTACGACATCACGTTTTCAATTTCATTTCTTGCCATTGTGCGGGAGAAATAACTTATTTAATTTCTGAAAACCTTGTCGATCTTGATCGAGTTCTCAACAAAGATGGAATAACAAAGCAGTTAAAAGCAATCTAAAGTAAACCTTCTGAAACATGAATTGATAAAATTTTTCTCGTTTTATTTTGTAAAATTCACAACCGGGCCAGTTCGTTTGTTGAGTCAAATGCTCACCTCAAACTTGATATAATTCTCAGATTCAGGTAGTTGTTATAGGAAGTTTTTCCCAAATTTTTTGCTTGTAGAAAATATGCCAAGATTTGTGCTCCCGGCCCATGTTCAACATCGAACATTTTTTCAAGTTATTCAAGAATTTTAGACGATTTTAAAGAAGGGCCATTATGAAATAGTTGTTAGTTCACAAGGATCTCAATCCGCAGTGATATAATGAAGCGGCAACTAAAATCATGGTAAACATTTCAAATGGAGATGAAACGGTCAAACTTTTCATGAAGAGAGGTGCATTTTCAGTTATAGAGTCGATGATTTCAGAAGGATCTGTTTTGAAGATGGGTGAGTTCTGAAGCAGCGTAGGTTCTGGGAATGTAGTTGTTGCTAGTTATTGCTGTTTCAAGAAGAAAGTCTATTTTAGGCTAAAGAATCTAGCGCACTTTTGACATTACATGAAGTCCTAGCGGGTAACTTCAGTTACCGTGTAAAATTCTTTGGGAACAACACAACGATCTATTGTTTCTCATTTGTGTGATAAATGGATGAGTTTTGAGCATTTAATCACGCTCTTTTGAACTGTACACTTACCGATTTACTGTGAAAACCGTGACATTGAAAAAGCCGATCCTGTCAAACAGAGCGTTTTAGATTGATATATCGTTGAAATAGGCTGCAACGTCTATCAGTATATATCGAAAACCATCAGAAGAAATAGAATAACAGGAACGCGCATTTTTAGTTCTTGCTAAGAAGAAGAAGGATCTTTTTCTAACGTTTTTTTTTCTCTTTTGAAAAAGTATAAAAATTATCATGAAAAAAAGAGGGAAGCTTACAAATAATCCTGATTCAAATAAAGCAGAACTTTTTGAGGTTCAGTTTTTTGACAGTGAGCTCCTCCTTTTTGTTGTTGACCAAGAGTTGGTTTATTCATAAAAAGGAAGATTTTTTAATATCAGTAAGCACAGAAACTTTGAAGCGATAGTTTTTGCTTAAAAAACGTTTTTTTTTCGTTTCAAACAAATTTTATTCTCGCATCTGTATAACACTCAAATGATTCCATTTTGTAATAGCGCTCTCATTTCGCGATTATTATTATAATACTTTCACATGTCTTGTAAA
>GL380346.1:0-31145 GCA_000143925.2 Caenorhabditis brenneri
ATATATTCAACATGATATTTATGCTTCCTTATCTCAACTTTTACTCTCCTATTTCTTCAAATACTCTCTTCTGACTATGGATTGCCTGTGTTTTCTACAAACACAATCATCAACCTCACAACTCTTCTCTTTCCTTCATTCTCCTTTCTCCTCATAACTCCTGAACATTTGCTATACTTTCTTCTTAAAATAAGCTTAGGGTTATTCAACTTAATTTAGTTGTCCCTGCCATTGTCAACCTGATCTTCCCAATCTTCAAAATCCTGATTTACTAACTCCTAACTTTAACCTGCTAATTTTCCCTGATCTGCAAACGGTTGAAAACGTCTCACGCAACCTTGCCATTGCTAAAAGAATTCTTCCTGATTTTCTATATCCTAATTCAATATTTCAAGTTTCAATTCTGCTTTCACTTTGTCAGGCATCGCTACTGTTTTGCCATGATCGACTTTGTGAACAATTGACGACGTTCTTTCTCGAACTTGAATTACATTTCTTTTCAATCATTCTCCTCCATAATTCTTCCTTTTCTGACTCTCTCCCCTCTGCCGTTCTTTTTTCGGCTGTTCAATGCTCTCTTTTCTATGTTTCTTGATTTGTTCTCTCATTTCAATAATTTCGTCTAATTTTCAAACGAATTTTCTGCTACAAGTTTCTTTACTCGTATATTGTCTTTCTTTTCTAATCCTTGACTCCCCCTATCCATCATCAGTCTCATTCATTTTACGATCAGCTTCCAACGGTTGATCGGGATAGCTTGATACGACGAATGAAACGATACGGTTATCTCCTTCCTAAACTGTGTGTGTTTCACTTAATCTTGTCTGTAATCAGCTGAAATATTCTATCCAGTTATAGATTGTCCAGTTATTGATGTTGTTGAACAATTGAACTCATCTTCGGTTTATTAACATTTATTGACTTTACAAAATTTCGGTTAACAATTAGTAATCCTTTTACTATGCGCTACCAATCAGTTGTTCTTTCTTTTTCGCTGCCAACTCGCTATCGATTTCAATATGCTGTTGCTGACTTGCATCGGATATTGCTCTTTTCCTTCTGCTTCTGCCAACGCATTGCTGTTGCTTTTTGCTTCTGCCAGCGGATTCCAAATGAGCCGATGCACGAGGAATACTTCACTCTCTGCAAAAGGCGCTGGTTTTAACTCTACTTGAACGTTTGCTTTTAATACCATGAATTCCCACACTTGTATCGATGGCTTGGAGCTGCTGCCTTCACGTAACCTTGAGAGGTATCAGCTTTGCTCTGCCTGTTCATGATCGCTGCTGTACTTCTCCTGTACATTCTTCTTTGCCAATTCTATCCACCGCTTGGCTTAGTCGCTGCAGTTTTTATCCTTTCCACTGCCATCGCCCGTTTATCTCTGTCACTGCTTGCTGTGCCTGTCCAGTGACTCCAGTTCAGTCTGAAATTAGTTACTCATCGCAATTGTTACTCGGATTTTTGCTCAAAATTTGAGCATAGGTTCCCCTCATTTTTTGGTTTTTCTGTCATTCTTAAACTTCTTGAGTGTCTTCGAACTATTTCAAAACAAATACTCACTATTCTATTCAAGCTTTGGCCAATGCTGCTGCCAACATCGATGATCGCTGTTTGCTTCGATTTGTTCTCAATCATTCCGATCGATGTCGATGATCTTGTTGCTTGATTTTGTAAACTCGAGCTGTATTGGCTCCTGCCATCGTTCGATTGCTCTTATTCTTGCTCATGTTTCATCCCAATTGCTTGTGCTTCTGCCTCTGCCATTTGTTTTCGGCTAGGCTCTGGCTCCGGCTTCGGTTAGCTTCTTGGCGCTGCCATCACTTCAGTTCCTCTGAATTCTTTCTACGGACCTCTTTCTTGCTCATCGCTGATCCTTCAGTTGCCACTTCGTTCGATTTCTGCAATTCATTATCATTTTTCGTCGAAATAAGCAGATTATTGCTCAAAGTTTCTTTCACTGACTTGATTCTGCTGATTTTTATCGATTTTTATCGATTTTTTGCTAAAATTGGTGCGAAAATACATTTTTCTCGTGAATTCTCCAAAATGTTGCTTTGATTTGCATAAATATTATTTCTTACTGCCAATAATTGGCTTTTGTTTCTTATTTTTGCAAGTATTTTCGCCGAAAAACTTGCGATAATCGGTTGAATTCAAATGAAAATTTGGGCATGACCCGTGTCCTTTTTTCGGGTTTCCTCGGATTTTTTATGAAATAATTTTTGAAAAAGACTTACATTAGCTTTGCCTGCTTGTTCTCGTCTCTTTTTGATGTCAATTTAGTTGAGTTCGACGTTGATTCGTCCTTTTCCGTGCCATGTCGCCGTCGATCTTTCGATTTTCGCCGAAAACACGATTGCTAAACATTGCTCAGAGCGTAATTTCGGAGTGTCGTTGCCACTCATTTTTTCGAGTTCAGCTGCCTTTTCTAGGCTGGTTTTCGACTGAATCTATGAATTTCTGAACAATTAGTGCCGGAATAAACCGGAAATGAGTTTCTTTTCAGATTACAATGTCTTGCCAAGCTTTCTTGCCGGTCTTTTCGCTAGTTTCGCTCGTTTTCTCTTTTCAGGCTGTCTTTTCTCGTCCGTCTCCCATTCTGATCACTTTTTCGCCTGTTTTCTCGGCTTTTGCTGATTTTTCGGTAAATATATCTAATTATGCGAGGTTTACGTGCCTCGTCTTTCAATATTCTTCACAATTTCTCCTGCCAACCCCGCTTCTGGCCTTCTCCGATCATTTCGCTCTTCGAATCGCCTCTTGCCACCTGCCATTTTTTCGGACAGTTTTTCTCGGCATTTTGAGCTTTTTTCGAGCTTTTTCACAATATTCTCGTGGAACATTGCCTTTATTTATTGCCTTGGCCTGTGTGAATCGTGGTCACTGCCGAGGTCTTTTCGAAATTAAACGGAGCGGAGAAAAAAAAACGGAGAACGGAGAAAATATCATAAATTGCGGATTTTCAGCTTCGGCTTTTTTAATCTTTTTACTGGTTCGAACTTAATTGATTTTCGGGCTAAAAAATTGATTCGGCTCGATGCACCATGTTTTGCATGGTGAACCATGCGACGGCCCAAAAATGCCCTAAACCAAATAAGACGAACACAGTGTTATAAGACGCCGATATTTATTGCTGTCTTTAATAAACGAATATAAACAAAAGGGACGAAAACTTGAGAACGGGGTTACGAACGACACACTGCCGAACTAAAAACGAGACTGAATTATATCCGAGGCACTTGGCCTAAACGGCAAGTATGATGTGCAGGTGTGCGTGATGTGCAGGTACAGTAGTCTCAAATGGCGGGTGTTCAAATCGTCCTTTGTCCAAACAGCTTGTTGCGGCGACTTATAAATATATTCATGAGTGGAATAACGGAATAAGATGGGAACAAATACTAATTAAAAGAGTCGTGAAAGGAGTGATTAATATAATCACTACGAATTCGCGACATAACCACCTCATTTTTTCATTGATTCTGAGTGTTCAATTGGCTAATTCAACTTTTCAACTATGAATGTGAGTTTTTAGTAGGTGTATGAAATTCCCAATGAAATTGACTAGAATTGTATTGAATTATCGTTTTTCAGATTAACCACCTCCTTTTGCTCTTTGGCTGCAGACAGTGAAGAAGACGATTATCGACCGGCCCAACGTACGAAAGTTCGAGGCCACCTCAATCTCTTTGTCTCCGTCGCACTCTATTTCTTCCAATGCTGCCTCCAGCCCTCCCGTCGCCTTCATTCCTCGTCATTCTACTCTTCATCATGTACCCCCAGGATTTGGGGTGCTCCACCTTTTGATTATTCTAAAGTTTTTTTTTCACAATTCAGCCGAAAATTAGAAAGGTAAGTATGTTTTATTCATTATGAAAGTCCGAATAATGATAGTTTATTCTGAACTTTGCCGTAGCACTTATCGAAAATATAACTTCTGAAACAATAAAAAGCAAAAATTGAGATTTTTGATGTCATAGTTAAAATTATAAGCAAAAACTAGATGTTGAGAAGCTGAAACTAGGGAACTTGAATTTAAGCCATAGCTATCAACTCTGAAGTTTTGATTTTTCGTCAATAGTTGTAGTTGTGAAGCCGAAAAAAACTGCTTCTGACACAACGATGATGGTTTCGTTTCAATTGATTTTTTTCTCCATCAATTAACCAAAAATGCAATTAATAGGTCTAAAAATAGGGATTTTGGTACCCAGAACCAATTTTCACGAGGTTTTTGAACAGATTTGAAAATTTTACTCCATACCGAAGTATTTTTTCCTTCTCTCATAATCGATTTTCAAAAATGGCACGTCGCCATTGCTTATGTGAACATCTCACCAAACGTTTTCCATTCCCGAGAAGAATAGCCCTGAGTCACCACTTTCTCGGCCATCTGGCTGTCCCGTCCCGTTTCATAAAACGTCATTCAGTAGTTGTTCAGAGGCACCTTGCGATCATACGAAATATCACCCATTTTTCGCGCCCAGTTTTAGCTCACGGTTTAACTTTACAGATCGGAAATTTGAGCCAATTAGCCAGTTATAGAGTATCACACTTATAAAACTGCTTTTTTTCAGCTCTTCTCGATGGAACCAAGGAACACTTAATCGATCTGGTTGTCAGAGACGAGGAAGATGCTGAGAAACTCGCAACTAGGAGCCAGAAAAACGACGAAGATCAACTTATAGTCGAGGAGGTTCAGCTAGACGAACCATCAGCTCAATCAGCCGAAGCTTAAATTGATCATCGCATCTTTGATGATACGGAGTTCGATATACCAGCTAGATACGCACCAGCTCTGATCCCTTCATCTGTTGAACTTGCACCCATTCGACGAAGATTTATCCATTGGTCAGATCCACCCTTGACTTGCCCATTTATTTATATTCAAATTGGCTGCGAAATGAACAAAGAGAGAGCGAAAGCACTCAGATCATTCGCAAATCAGCCTCCAATTCGACAAGGAGCTGTTGAATATAAAGAACTCCTGGAGCATGCACAAATTGTTTTTGATAATTCTGGCTTTATGGAGGAAGATTATCTCTGTAAGTTGAATCATCTTTAGCACATCCAGTTCAGTATTTCTCTTAGTTTTCAGTGACAATCATGCCGTTTCTTCGAAAACACTTCTGCGATCCGTTGGAAAAACTGGACGGATATTTCCCGAAGGTCAAAATTATCATCGCCCCAAGCACCAGGAAAATGTGTCTCGAATGGATCAGAGTGGTGATTGGTGGATGCAAAACCGTTTTAGTAAGAATTAAATTTTGTTTTTGGAGAATAATCTTTTATGACTTCAGGTGTTAGGGATTCTGAAAAAAACGCCGAATCCAAAGATGAGATGGATGAGTGAGAACCGCTGTTTTAATAACATATTTTCAAAAATTTTAATTTTCTTTGTTTCCTAATAATTTTACTTTTTTGAATAAAATTCAATTTGATTATACCTTTTGAACTTTTTCTCCTGTTTTCAGTTGCAATTCTTGCGCCGTGAAATACTTTTACCTAACCATTTTTCAGCCTTCCTAGATCACATTTTCCAGGGAACCATCATATTTAGCCACTTCATGTTTATTCACGTCTTCTGTACATAGATTATTACAACCAAAAGGAGAGCGGAGGTAAGATAATGAAATATGAATGTGGAAATTATGTGTTTTCAGCGGTTGAACGAATCTGGGCAAGGAAGCCGCAAAATGGAGCTAAAAAAAGGATGGTGGCACCACCAAGAAGCCAAGAAAATATTTGTTCGTTTTCACCTTTTTGAATTATGGATTCAATAATTTTGTTCAAAAATTTGATTAGTTAAAACTCAAACATTACCTGGACTTGAATAAACTAGTTTTTGAAGTAAAAGTTCTTTGAAAGAATTTTAGAAGATTACATCACTCTCTAAACTGGACTGAACTCTGGGCCTGCTCTCGCATTCCGAAAGTCTGCGCTGCCAAATTAATTGAAGAACTCAGAAAATTAATTGGTGCCCATGACTACAGCACAAAAGTTTGCATTTTCACGAGTTAGTTTCAGACAGAAACACTCTGAAAATGTAATCCAATTCAAAAATTTAGAGGCTTTGGATTCTCTAGCTAATGTTACAAGTCTTCTTTTGTTTCATACTGTTGAAAGTCTTCTTCAAACAGCAGAAGCGCGCTAACCTGAGCCGCATTGTTGGAATGACGAAGTTTCAGACAAAAAGCACTGAAAATGTAATCGAATCCAAAAAACTTGAAATTCTTCATAAACTTATTCATATTGGTCTCACGGATTTTGGAGTTTTCCTACTTTGCTTAGCTTATAGAATTCCAAAAAAAGCATTGAAATAGAAAAGTGGGAACAAACATGACACCAAGGTAAGAATTTTTTTCATACTTGTGAAATCTGGGCTGAACCCGCCAAAACCCGCAGGCCCGTCCGGGCTGTAGGAGAATTTTCAAGGCCCGCCTGTCCCGCAAGGACCGCACTGGAGAAAATTTTTCCCAAAACTATGGTAAAAACACAAAATTTCCAATTTTTGGTTGATTCGCGATTAAAACTACTGAAACTACTCCGAACAGGCAGAATATGTAAAATTTACACAAAATAGGCAAAAGTCAGCTCATTTTTCGATTTTGAAAAATCAAATTTAACCTTCGCGGTAACCGGCGGACCTTTAGGGCCGGACCGGGCCATGAAAAATTCTGAAAAAGCCCGGCCAAGCCCATCACAAGTATGTGCTTTTTGAAAAATAATTTTCAAAAACAATTTGCTTTCATTATAATTCGAAAGTTTCAAATGTGCATTCAAAAAACATGAGATATAATCTACGATCATGGATAACCGCCAAAGGAATTTTGTTCCTCTCAAAGTGATGTCAATAACTCCCGAAACCGAGATTTTGAGAGAAAAATTCATGGAACCGAAATTTAGAATTAGGTGAAAACATGTTTTATTGAAGTATAGTTAGATTGTTAAAAAATACTAATAAAACGGAATTATTTTGCATGGGGCTGAAAAAATGAAAAGGTATCAAATTTTAAAAATTTGAAATCGAAAAAATTATTTCAGGGATTGTAATTATGAATTTATGTACCTTTTCAGAAATCCCTTTTCAATTTCATTATGAAGAAACAATTATCGCATTTTCCTTCCCTTAGGTTAGTCCTTTTTGCTCACCCTCCCACCTATTATTGGATTTATTCTTCCCCCGTTCTCCCCTCTCCTTTTTAATCCCCTTTCTCTCGAAATTAAATCTCTCTGCCGGACCACATACTAATGGATAAAAAGGGAGCGTGCTCGTAAACAACAAAATGCTGAGTAAAAACGAAAATGATGTCAATAACTCCCGAAACTGAGATTTTGAGACAAAATCTCATGGAACCGAAATATTAATATCAGATGAAAACGTGATTATCTAAAGCATATTGCGACTGTAAAAAATCAATTGAACTTGTTCAGTGTTTTGTTCAGGACCTGGAAGTTCTGAAAATTGTATACTTTGATTCTTTATAAATTATTTCGAAAGTTGTAATTATGAATTTCTGTAATTTCTTTTTTCTCCAAATTTTGATGATCATTTCCTTTTTTCAAAATTGTCGCGTATTTTTTTTTCGTTTTTGCACCTCTCTCACTTACCAGCGGATTGAATCTTATCCGGCTCTCTCTTTTCCTTCCCAATCCCCCTTCCTTCCAAATCCAAATTTCTCTGCCCGACCACATACTAATGGATAAAAAGGGAGCGTGCTCATAAACAGAATCAAAATGTCGAGATAAAACGAAAGTGATTTCAATAAAACCCGATAAATTTTTGAGACAAAAATTCATGGAACCGATTTTCGAAATTATATAGAAACATGATTTATGGAAGCATATCTCGATTGAAAAAAAAACTAATGAAACGAAATTATTTTGTTCGGGACTTAAAAAAACAGGAAATGCTCAAAATTTTAGATATAGATATAAAAAAAAGTTGTTTCGGAGTATGAATTTCTGCAATTTTTTTTCTTTTTTCTCCAAGCTTCAAAGATTCTTTCCTTTTTTCAAATTGTAAAAACAATTGTCGGATTTTTTTTTTCGTTTTCGCTCCCTCTTTCACTTTCGGGATATCCCTTCTTTGCTCCCTCCCCTACTTATTATGGGATTAATTCTTATCCCGCTCTCATTTCGCTTTCTCAATCCCCTTCCTTTCGAATCCAAATTTCTCTGCCTGACTACATAATAATGGGCAAAACGAGAGCGTGCTTGTAAACAACGAACAAATGTCGAGATAAAACGAAAGTGACGTCAAAATCTCCGGAAATGAGATTTTTAGACAAAAACAGATGGAACCGAAACTTGGAATTAGATTAAACTATGATATATGATAGCATTTTTTGATTGTGAAAAAAATTAATGAAACGAAATTATTTCGTTCGGGACTTAAAAATAGGAAATGCTCAAAATTTTAGATTTATATTTCAAAAAAATTGTTTCGGGAGTTTTAACTATGAATTTCTGTAATTTTTTTTCTTTTTTCCTGAAATTCAAAAATCATTTTCCTCATCCAAATTGAACAAAACAATTATTGCATCTTCTTTTCTTTTTTCGGATTACTTTTTTTCTGCCTCTCCCTTTACTTCTAGATTCGGATTATTTTTTAAAAATTTTTTTCCGGAGTAGTAATTACAAATTTCTTTACTTTTCTTCCCTATCATTTTTTCTGATCACAAAACCAATTTTTTGTTTTTCGAATCAATGAAACAATTGCCGCATTTTTTTCCTCTGTGGATTTTTCCCTTTTGTTCCCTCCCCCACCTATTATCGGATTTATTCTTATCCCGTTCTCCCTTCTCCTTCTTCGTCCCCCCTTTTCCCAATTCAAATTTCTCTTCCTGACTACCACTAGTGCGCAGAAAGAGAGCGTGCTAATAAAAAACAAAATGTCGGCTTAGGAGAAACCGATAACAGAAGAGAGTAGCGGCTCGCTGTAGAGACGGAGAGTGGTCGTGCTGCCCTATGCTACCCTCTTCCTTTTTCATATAACGACAGCGGATTGAGTCGGCTTCTGCCGCAGCTGTCCTTATTTCTCTGATGCTCCAGGTTTTCTCTGATATCTCGCTTGGATCGCCACTCTTCTCGGTTAATCTCCTGGATGTGGTCAGCTATGAATGCATCCAAATCCCTTTCCGTCTTATTTTGGAGGGTTGTAGGCAAAAATCGATTTAGTATGCTGGCCTCTATTGCTCTTTCTGATAGAGAGTTTGGTTTTTTGAAATAATTTTTTTGAACCTTATCTAATTTTTATTGAAGTTAGTTTTATTTCAAAATATAATTGCTGACTGCTCTTGATTATTTTTTTTTCATCTTCTACTCGAAATCTCACTATTTTTTTTTCAAATTTTATGATTCATCACTGAAACATCATTTACTTTACTTTAAATCGAGATTTGTTCAGATTTTGCGATATTTTTACTGAAAGTTCATATTTTGAATGGAAATTGGATGATTTTGATTCATTGGTCCTAATTTCTTTTTACAAAGATTGTTGTTAATTTTTTTAAAATTCAGATTAATAAGGTATACAAGCATTTTTTTGAAAAAAAAAATTCTCACGCATCGTTTTTTTGTTCAATCATTTGGCATTTTTCCATTGCCCAATGTTTGTGTTACTCCTGCGGAATCTCGACATTTGAGAACATCCTCTCCGAACATCAATTTTTTGAAAATATTTTTATTTCACTGAATGAAGTCGAATTTGATTATACTTTTATCTTTCGTTCTTCTTTTGATTCCAGTTGAAACTTCTGCACTGTTGAAATATCTTGAAAGTTTATTACTCACAAGGAAGTACTGCGAAATGATATACTAAAATCCAAATGGTTATGGGGGCAAAAATTCGACCACCCCAGGGTTAGAAAAACTGCAAAAGGAAATTTTGCGGAAAACGCACTTTCCCAAGTTATGTCGGTCTGAAGGTACAAAATTCCCAAAAAATTGAGGTTTTCGTCAAAAATCCGTAACTTGCTTCAAAATTGATGAATGGTGAATTTTTTCGGGAAAATTTTTTTCTCGACGAAAAAAATTTTTTTTCCAGATGTTATTGTTTGATCAATTAGAGCAACTTAAGAGCTATTTTCACAAATTTTTTCAAATTTTTTCGATCACCCAGAGGAAAGTTTCAAAAAGTGCTCAGTACGGCTATTCTCTAAAAATGAGCACTTTTACATCTATCCACAGGAACTAAATTTTTTCGAAAAGTTCATCAAAAATTCTACAATTTGTTTTTTTGACTGCCCAAATTCATCAATTTTGAAGCAAGTTAGGGATTTTTGACGAAAACCTCAATTTTTTGGGAATTTGGTACCTTCAGACCGTCATAACTTGGGAAAGGGCGTTTTCCGCAAAATTTCCTTTTGCACTTTTTCTAACCCTGGGGTGATCGAATTTTTGCCCCCATAACCATTTGGATTTTAGTATATCATTTCGCAGTACTTCCTTGTCATTCTTTTTTTCAGACATTATAATCTAATTTTTTCAGAAAACCATCATGTTAATCACATCATGTATAATCACTCCATAATTACGCACTTTATATTTTATTCGATTCTCTTGTGACTGAGGATCTCCAATGGATTATTTTGAATTTATTAACGTAAGTTTTTCAAAATTAGTAGTAAAGTAGTGAATTATCAATTTTCAGAACATGTACACACTTCACATATACTCAGACTACTTTGTGTTTAGTGGTCGTCACCTGATTATTTTTGAGTTCAAGTTTGGTTTCTTCATTTATACTGAAAGGTGAGCATTTTCAAACTTTAAAGCAAAAACGCTTTTTTGCCGCTTATATACACTGAAACAACTGCAGTTATCCATAGAAAATCACTTTTGTAGCGGAACAAAATTCTAGATTCTCGAAAACAGTCTATCTTCCCGATTCGGCAATCAGAGCTAAAAGTTCCCTTTTGAATCTCACAATGAAATTTATCTCATATCGTCTGTGGGAATCATACTGCAAGTCTATTACATGTTCATTATTTCCATACTGCAAGTTGAAGAAATGACATTTTTCCTCTAGAGAGTACAACATTTTCAGACAATCCCCTCACTGCACACCCATTTCTCTCCGACGAACAGTTCATAAACACGTCATGTTAACGTCACAATAAGTGTGAGGAAGCCACGAAAAATTTGGCAAAGAAGCGGAAGGAATGGAGGAACGCGATGAAAGAGCCCAAATTAAAGAAAATAAAAATCGAAACCCATGATTTCAAAGTGCAAGGTGAAAAAGAGGAGTATGAAAGAAAGAATGCCGAATCCATGAAGCTTAGAGATTCAGAACTCAAAACAATGTGGTCTAAGAGAAGTTTCAAACCGGGACAACGCGCTGGAAATGTGACGACTTTTAGAGATTATGATAGAAACAGACTCTTCGCGATGCTAAATGAAGATGATGCGGTTGTCAATAAGCATAATTAATTATCCACGAATATGGAGAACAATGAGAAAATGAAGATAATCAGCTGCTCACTTTCCTTGACTGTGAGTTTTTTTCTAGAAGAAAAATCATGGGGCACTATTCAGCGTATTATTCTAGTGAAAAATCGGCGATCGAAAAAATGTTGGATTTGTTGGGAGACAGGAAGAACATATTGGAAAATGGAGGGACGAGAAACAACCTGGTTTGGATACTGCAGTTCTGGAGGAACAATCTGACAAGGAAGTATAGCGAAGTGTTATACCTGTTTTTGAACCGAAATATTATTTTTCATACGAGCTAATATGGCCACAAAAGGTCCTTGATGCTTTTTTGGTGTGGTGGTCTGATTCCAGAGAAAATCGCTATTTTGTGTTTTTGAGTGTCTAAACTTCAGCAGCTCGTAACTCGGTCAATTTTTATCATTTTAACTTAGTAAAAAAAACGAAAATGAAGCATTTTTTGTGCTCTTTTTGAAAAAAAATTTTTCGACTTGATTCAGTTCTTTCTTAGGGGTCTAAAGTACAAAAACAATGAGAGGCAACGCAATCTGAGTATGTTCCAACGGATGAAAAAATTTCAAAAAATTACAGTAAATTACTATGCATTTTTTGTCAACAATTCAATCTTAACATCATCTGAAAAAATTTTTTTCGGACAGAAAAAAATTATTTTCTACCACGAAAGTGTTCAGGTGGTGACGGTATACTTCAGAACGGGGTTGTGGATGCATCTAGAAACTGGAAATTGATAAGAAAATCTTTTCTGGAACAATTCCCCACTACTTCCAATTAAAATTTCGAAGAAAATAAATTGGTCTAAAAAAATTTTTTTTTCCTGGTAGAAAATAATTTTTTTCTGTCCGAAAAAAATTTTTTCAGATGATGCTAAGATTGAATTGTTGACAAAAAATGCATAGTAATTTACTGTAATTTTTTGAAATTTTTTCATCCGTTGGAACATACTCAGATTGCGTTGCCTCTCATTGTTTTTGTACTTTAGACCCCTAAGAAAGAACTGAATCAAGTCGAAAAAAATTTTTTCGAAAAGAGCACAAAAAATGCTTCATTTTCGTTTTTTTACTGAGTTAAAATGATAAAAATTGACCGAGTTATGAGCTGCTGAAGTTTAGACACTCAAAAACACAAAATAGCGATTTTCTCTGGAATCAGACCACCACACCAAAAAAGCATCAAGGACCTTTTGTGGCCATATTAGCTCGTATGAAAAATGATATTTCGGTTCAAAAACAGGTATAACACTTCGCTATACTTCCTTGTGAGCGACAAAAGAATTCTGATGTGCTCTTGAGCAAAATTTTCTGAAGTAAATGGGATAGTAGCTACCTTGCCATGCTTGTTCGATTTAATTACACAAAATAAAAGTGAATTTATTTACACGCTTTTTTTTATTTTTTCTATATTTCAGGATTTCAGTTGCAATTGTTGCGCTGTGAAATACTTTTGATATTACGAATCTAACGATTTTTTCAGCCTGTCTTATTCATATTTTCCAGAAAACCATCGTATTTACTCACTTCATGCTTACTTCTGTTTTTAGAATCTCAAATGGGTCAATTCCAATTGTTAACTTCTTTTTTTAACCAATGTGAGTTTTTTTTTATTATTACAATTTTTCAGAAACATTTTTTTCAGAAAACCATCATATTCATCAACTTCATGTATACTCACCGCATAGTTATTTGCTTCATATGTTATTCGATTCCTTCGTGATTTGGGATCATCAATTGATTATTTCTAAATTTGAATTGTGAGTTTTTATTATAGTAGTAGTAGAAAATTCCCAACAGGACTGTCTGTATAGGGATGAATTTTAATTTTTCAGATCGCATAACCACTTCATATCTACTCAGACTCCTATCGTCCCTATCGGATTATTTTTCAATTTTCAATTCTTCGGAGATGCATTTGTGAGCAGCTGAATTATTTTCAATTTCGTGTAATTCATTCTCCCTTCATGTGGCCTAATGGTTCCCAATACCCGTTATATTCTCTCAAATACTGGGGTAATGCATTTTGAAAGTAATGTTTTTCAATCACTTCCTGAGTCGCTTTGGCACACGAGCAGCGCAACAATTGGGTATAATGAGTGGTAAGTGAGTAGAATTTGTAGTAAAATTGCAGAAAGGAGATAGTTTTTTCAAACAAACTGAATAAAAACCAGAAATGTTCGATCTATCAAGAAAAAAGTAAAGCTTCGAATTTGATTGAAAATTAGAGAATAATTTACTGGACACAGGGCTCAGAACTTAATAGCGCTTGATTCTATTCAAAAAAGCTGAATCTTTGTGCAGACGTTCTGTGATTTTAGGGATTTCAGAGCACTGAAACTGTAGAAAGTAAATGTTTTTTGAACGGACCAATTGATAATTCTTCTTTGAGTTGCCTTGAAATGTGGTGCACCAAAATTGACAACCCGGCTATTGTTTTCAAAAATTGAGAAATTGAGAAAATATGTCAAATTTTGTGCTTCAGGTTTATCAGCTTGTAAAGGGTAGTTTTAGGTTAATCAAGCATTTTACACGATATTGATGATTTTTCAGTGAAAAAATGCAAAATTATACAAAAAATTGCAAAATTTGCCGGAAAAAAATTCGAAACTATTGCAATCCAGGCCTGCGGCCGTGCCGGGTTCTCATGGGTCCTGAAAAAAAAATAAATGCCCTTAATATTGATTTCCACTTCCAGGTGCTGGCAGGTCCATCAAACCGTTGATTATCCGGGAAACAAAAAGAGACTTAGAATTCACTCGGATTGTAACAAAGTTCCATTTTACTCTCGTGTATGGTCGTGTGATGCAACTTACAGTTTTGTGATTTGCAACTTGAATGAGAAAGGGAAAGATATCGTTGTCACTCGTGCCCAACTTTTAGTCACAGTTCTGTATTTTATTTAGAAATAAAAAATTGCCTGGTTTAATCATATATAATTCCATTGAAAAACAGTAATTTGCTTTTTAAAACTATAGACGAAATTTGCATCCGTATCCAAGATTGCTGAGATCAGTTCAAATTATTCTTGATCCGTTTGCGAACCGCAAATCGAGTAATCGGATTCTGTCACTTACAATGGATGTTTCTACATCTTCAGATCACTCTCCGGAGAACCTGGAAAAAGGTCCATGCGAATCTGTTTCTTGATAAACATTTCCGTGTCTTTAAGCTTCGAATCCAAGTTTTGGTATGCGTGGCTCCTATCCGCTGACGGCCTCTGAGCTCTTCCAATAACCTTGTCCCGGTTCACTGTTGCTGCTGGGAGCAGTCGTTGCCGTTGCTTCGTCTTGAGTCTGGATTTTGGAAGGCGACACTGCAAACAAATTTTGGTTGACGCTATTTTTGAAAAACGAATGCTTTTTTTTTGAAAATATATTCGCAACATGAGACACTACGTGGTTTACGTCCCCCCAATCAGGTCAAGATTGGGTTTTCCTACTTTACATCGAATAGGATTTTAGATGAAAATTCCAGAGCTATATCCTCATTTTTCGAGCTCTAAATAATAAAATCACCTTTTTCAAAAAAAAAAAGATCATACTTCAAATAATAAGAAGGTAGGAGACCCCGAAATCACATGGAATCAAAATATGTGGAGGGGAATTGGGGAAATGTAGAGAAGTTGCCAGGGGGGAATCCGCAGTCCTGTATCGTTTCTTTTGGAGCGACATTGTTTTTAAAACAATTGGGCTAAAAATGCAAGCAGGGCAAAAAAATTCTAGATATTCGAATGGTGCAATAATAGATAAAATAAAAAAAAATTCAAATTTATTTTATGAACAGCTTGTGGAGCAGCACCAGAAGTTGAGAAACGGTACTTGTCTCAAAATGCATAAGGTAACTGGTAATCCTATAAGATGTTGTCAGCTCACCGCCATAAACACTCATCAGCAGTTCCCGGTTGTCTACGGAATGAGTTGAAATATCTGCAACCGGCTCGACATTGGCTCTGGTTCCGCCCGAAGTTGATTGCTGCTGTTGGGTGTCTGGAATTTCTAAGGTTGACGGATCAGTATGTGTTTTCTGGCATGCTTACTCGGTAACCCTGGATTTTTATAAGGAACTACTTCAGCTTCTAGTTGACGTCTCAAGTTGCGATTTTCATCTTCAAGCCTCTTGATTTGAGCTGACATGTGGGCCTCACCATCTGAAAATGAAGACGGTTTTTTATTGTCCGGCTTGCGAGCCCCGCGTAAACATACCAAATGGGTGCATCCCTAGGTTCCAGAAGTCCCCTCCAGCTGGCATGTTGAATTGTGGTGGTGTTGGCATAAACTGTGACCTGTTGGGAGCTGATGCAAAGAATCCAGGCGGTGCCATGGCTCGCGGAGCTACTTCATTTGGCCTATCCTTGCTGACGAATCAACCCTTGATCTCCATGTTGGAATAGAGCGCTTCCATTATTCATCTTCGTTTTCAGCTGAAAAAAAAAACAAATTTGAAAATCGAGACGAAAAACTGACGACAGAGTTGAAAAAATGAGAAAGAGAATTTTTTCGGTTTCGCTACCTTTGAAATCCCGGTTTTCCTCTCCAAACAACGCAAAAAAACTCACTTTAAATTTAGAAATAATCAGAAAACACCCCGAAGACCCATAACCAAAGGATCAATTCAAAGGGTGTTTTTGTTTGTGATAGCCTAGAGATGGCTATTCTCAAATCTTCAATTCGTCTCGATCGTGAAAGCATTCGTTCTGAAAATAAGAAATTATGTTTGTTAAGTACAATATGATAAGCTAGAGAGTAACGGAATAACGAGCGAGCAATGAATACTGAAAGAAAAAATGAAAAAGATGGCTATCCGCAAGTGCGTTTTGTTAGTGACGTCATAGGCTCTGAAAAAAGTCAATTAGTAAAAAGAAAGTAAAAAATACAGGTTAAAAGATATCTCACAGCTCATGAATTGCAACTGGAATCAAAAAAAAAACAAAAAAAAATATGGATAATTACATAGAATTTATCTGGCTTCTGGCGAAGAGAATTAGAATATATACGACAGAAAAGTTAAAGTTATTCATCATTAATTCCTGGTCCTCTTTAGAATGTGTTGAGATATCTGCAACCGGCTCAACTTCGACTCGAGGGAACGGCTTATAAGGAACGACTTCTTCATGAGCAAATCCCTGAGCCATTATGGGTTGCTGCTGGAAATCCAGATTGGCGAAGTGTGGATTCCCGACATCTGAAAATCAATGAAAAAATGATTTGATAAATCATTTTTTTTCACTTACTGAGACCACCTTGATCCTGCTGATGATGAGCCTGCTGTCCTTGATCGTCCCATCCAAGTATCAGATCCTGATGGGCTTGACGATGGGAAGCACCCGTTGGTGTGTGGCATTGGAGCTGAAAACAAAAAACAATTCTATCTCATAAATTTAGGTGTAAACGCTTTCGGATTACGTAACAATAACTAACCAGGTTCAGGATTTGCTCTTCGCACTTGTTCAAGATGTCCTGACCGGTATCCTTGCTGACGAATCAACCCTTGATCTTCATGTTGGAATTTGCATTTCCATTGTTCATCCTTATTTTTAGCTGAAAAAGTAGTGAATTTGAAAATCAAGACGAAAAACTGACGATAGAGTGAATGAAAAATGAGAAAAAGAGTTAATTTTTTCCCCATCAAACAAAACGAAAAAAACTCACTTCAAATTTAGAAATAATCAGAAAACACCCCGAAGACCCATAACTAAAGGATCAATTCAAGGGGTGTTTTTGTTGGGGATAGCCTAGAGATGGCTATCCTCAAATCTTCAATTCGTCTCGTTCTCGAAAGCATTGATTCTGAGATATGAAAATCATGTTTGATATGTTTAATATGATAAGCTAGAAAGTAACGGAATAACGAGCAAATGATAAATTCAATACTAAAAGGATGGGGAGCAAATGTATCCTCGAATCGGAATAACAGCAAGAAGAGACGAGATGCAATGGAACACTGCATAAAATGAAGGAGACACAGACAAGCGGAGAAGTGAAGGGAGGAAAAGAACAGCAAGTGCTGGTCAACCGATTCGGTTGTTGTAGCAGTAAGAGACGGAAAACGGGAGAACGTGGTTTCGTTGAGAAAGCGAATTGATGAGTCACCACTATTTCGTAAGGAATTCCTTCCTATATTTCAAAAACAACTTCATCGAAACAGAGGCCACAAATATGAACATGAATAAACCAATATTCGAAAGAAAACCGAACACGAAAAAGCCTCCTTCAAATGTGGCCGAGTAATGAGTAAAAGTGGTTTGGTGGAGAGAAAGGGTCGCCACAAATTGCGATAAATGCGAGAAGAAAGAGAGAGATAGAGAGACAATAAAACGCTGTGAGAAAGGGAGACGCAGACCGACAGAAAAGCAAATAACGGAGAAAATCAGTGAGTGCTGGCCGACCGACCCTGTTGCAGTTGTAGGAAGAGAAGGGAAATGGTTTGGCTGAGCAAAAAAAGTGTTTTGGTTTGATATAGTCATGAGTCACCCAAACAAAGCAAAACTCGTTGTGAAGGGGAAAAAAAAGAAGAAAATTAGTTTTGACTGAGAGAAAGAGTCGCGACGAATCGATATGAATGCGAGAAAAGAAAGAGAGAGAGAGACAATGAAACAATGCAGAAAGCGGAGGGGACACAGACGAATGCAGAAGTGAAGGGAGAGGAAGAACAAGCAAGTGCTAAGAGAAGGAATTGATGAGTCACCCTAAATTTGTGTGGATTTCCTTCTGAATTTCGAAAACAATTTTCTTAAAACCGAAGCCTCATGGATAAAAATGAATAGATTGAAGGTCAAGAAATCTCGTCAAAGAAGTCCAAAAAAGGAAAAGTGTGTTGGTTAAAAGAACATGTCACCACAAATCGGATCAGAAGCGAGAAGAGACACAGACAAGCAAAAAAGCAAAAAAAAAAAGAGAAAGCCAATAAGTTCTGGCCAACCGACCCTGTTGCAATTGTAGGAAGATAAGGGAGCTTTTTTGTAGCTGCAAACTTCAAATTTCATCATAGAAAAATTCAAAAAAGCGGCAAGACCCAATAAAACCCACGACAAAACCCAAAAAAATGCAACTCGAAATAACATGGGACGATTCGAAAACAGCTAGTCAAAAATGCAGAAAATTCATTTTGCACAACCTGTTAGGCAAACTGTCCTGTGTGGTGCTTATGTCCTGGTGTTCAGAAGCTGTGAGTTTTGAAAAAAAAGTATTGAGGTTTGAATCATCATAGATGACAGCATAAAGATATTCACAACTGTACGAAACAGTTAAAACTGGGTATTTTCGAAACGAAAAATTTTCAACAATTGATTTTATTTACAATAAAACACAAAATATTTATGACTCCAAGTATACATCTCGATGTGTAGTCCAAGTACTTGACAACTTCTCTCCAGCGATCCTCCTGCAAGACTAACCACGTTTCGAATCCTCCGATGAATGTGAGCAATTCTTCTTTGCCAACCGACAATCCGGAAAGTTCGGCCACGAGCCAGAGCTGAGCACCAACGAGTTGAACTCGATCGACTTCTTTCCATCAGTGAGTGCCGACTCATTCTTGTCCTTGAAATCGGTGGTCAAATCCTTCGAGACTTGAAGATCCTGAACCATTTTCGAGAGGCGGGAAGCGTACTCGAATCCGCGGGAAGTCGGCTTTGTCACGACCAGATGGCTGGTTGATCGCGCGTTTCGAGAACATCTTTGTGTAGAATTTGAGGAAGATGTCCTTGTATCTGAAATAATAAAGTGGTTGATATTGAGTTATCTTAATTTTTGTTCGTGTTCCGACCCACGAAAAACTGAAAGAAACTCACTTTCAAAAAATTTCAAATAATCAAAAAAACACCCCGGAGATCCGAAACCAAAGGATCAATTGGGAGGGTATTCTCTATTGAGAATAGGTTGCATAAACCTATCCTCAAGTTTTCAATCCTATTCGTTCTCAACGTCATTGGTTCTGAAAATAAAGAATTTTGCATTATGAGTATAGTATGACAAAATAGAGGTTATCGGAAAAACAGAGAGAGAGAGAGAGAGAGAGAGAGAGAGAGAGAGAGAGAGAGAGAGAAATTATGAGCGCTATACTGCAAATAAGAACGTTACACAATAAAATCAGAAAACGAGAAAGTCCCCTTTGTAGAGGGCAAATAGAAAGAAAATGTGTTTCGAGAGAGCGAGAAGGGCGCCACGTATTGGAATGAATGCAAATAGAGACGAGATGCACTCGAACACTACAGGAAACGGAGAAGACGCCGACATGCAGAGAAGAAAAAAGGAAGAGGACGGCTGCTCAACCGTGCCAGGTACAGGAAGAGACGGGATGTGCGGTGTTGAACAGCCGGTGACAGACGTCTCAACCCTTTCGTTTCTCTTCTGCCCTCACATTTTGCGTGTTCTCTCTTTTTTGATATGATTGCTTACTTTATATGGTCTGGTTCTCTGGATGGATATGGGCTCGGTTTCTTCTTTAGCTGCTAGCAATCAAAAATGATAGATGCCATGAAAAACCAAATGAATACCCAAGCTACAGCCTAGAATAAAATGAGAGGACCCAAAAACAGCTAATCAGAAATGCGAAAAAAAAACATTTAGCACAACCTGTTAGGCTACCTGTTCTAAGTAGTGTCTTTGCTCAGGCGTTCGGAAGTTGAGAGTTCTGAAAAAAAAAATTGAGGATTGGATTATTATAGCTGATAACACAAAGATATTCAAAACTGTATGAAACAGTTATAAACGAGAAATAAACAAAACGAAGATTCAATAAAAATCAATTTTATTTACAAAAAAAAAATCAAAATATTTATGACTCCAAACACATCTCGATATGTAGTCCAGGTATTTGGCCACTTCTCTTCTGAAATCTTCCGGCAACACTGACATTTTTCAAATGTCCCGAGCGTTCCTCACAGCTTTTTTCCATTTTTCGTCAACTGCGTAGACGATATCTACAAATTGCTCCGGAAGGAACTTCTCCATTGCAGTCCACGATCTTGATGAGTAGCATGGTTGACGTTCTTAGCGACTGAAAGAAAATATAAATCTGTTTGTCCGGATTTCTTTTCACACTCACCCCAATCTAAAAACCAGGAAACTCCTGCAGTGGCAATCAAAGTGTGACTCAAGAATCTCAGAATGAAGTACCGGCCAAAACAAATGCCCATGATCATAAGGTGCATTCTTCAGGGCAATGATGATGGCTTGAATGGCGGTGGCAATAATCTAGAAATGAATAAATCAAAACTCGCCCACATAGCAACATATTTGTTCAGTTTTTTAACGAACTTTTTCACTCGCCATTCTCACAGAAAATTATTAGAAGCCAAGAATAATTATAATAGAAGTTATAAATTAGAAATAATCATATTACAAGGGTAGGCAGCCCAAACCAGAGGCGCCAGTGTTGATCAAATGTGTATGTGTCGGGAGAAGAAGAGAAGTGCGGCGATAGGAAAACTAAACAAGAGGCACAGCATGAGAAAGACCGACTGGGTGACAGCCTACTGCCCGGCACTGGTTACATTGTAGACAGCTGCAGCTGCATCTCTTTTTGTCCTCCCCCCGCATTCTCCAAAAAAGAGTAAATAGACGGATGACAGAATACATTAAAGGAGGTGGGAACTCTCGTTGTCTTGAGACTTGTATCTTGACTAAA
Source organism: Caenorhabditis brenneri (assembly GCA_000143925.2). Taxonomy (NCBI): domain Eukaryota; kingdom Metazoa; phylum Nematoda; class Chromadorea; order Rhabditida; family Rhabditidae; genus Caenorhabditis; species Caenorhabditis brenneri. Next base: position 21,069 of record GL380346.1, read on the forward strand.
AGGCCCGGCGGTGGAAAACAAGTAGAGTCAACGCGCGTTTTCAGCCGCATGGCGTTGCCGGTACCGCTTTTGACGTTCTGCCAAACAGGCCTTAGGTTCAAACCCAACGGGTATCTACTGTCAAAATTCCAAAAAAAATCATTTTTTGAGTGTCCAAAACCTGGTCGGCGATATCAACGGTATTTAAGAAAAAAGTAGTTTCATACAATTATAATTGGAACCAACTACGGCTTCACAAATAATAGGAAACCAATGGTATTATCAGAACAAAAGACTCAACTCTGCGTTGTACAATCCCTAGAAAAGTTCATAATATTTTCATATAGTTTTGCGAAAACAAAAAATAAGGACGAATTCCCTATTCGTTAGGAAAACCTATTTCAAAATAAGAATATTACACTTTGACGTTTCTTTAGTTGTTTCATCCGATAGTAAAATCTTGGAACAATTTTTTTTTCAATTCAATTTATTATTTTTGCTTCACGTTAAAGTTAGTCAATGTGCTTTCAAAACAAAGAGAAAAGCCAGTCATTCTTCTCTGATCAGAAGACAAGCTTAACCCAATGTTCAAAAAGCAGGAAGACCTGCATAGTTTTTTCGCAATTGATGCAAGTGCCAGTTTCTCCATATTTGCCATCTGATTTTCCAGTTGGTTGTGAATCGCGATCGGCAAGACGGACAGAATGTGTTGCTGGGTGAAAAAATCCACGCTTCTTGTTCGTCTTATTCTTCTTCCGGTTCTTTTTGTTTTTGCACTTTTTGAAGTTCTTCTTCTACTACTTCGTCGTCTTCTTCTTCAACTCCTTTTCAATTTTCTCTTTTTCGTCCAACTCCAAAATAGTGAAGAGATCCATCATTCAGGAATAATCGAATGAAAAACAGGCTCTTCAGGCAGAGAATGAAAAAACGACTTCCGATTTCTCCAAGTTCTCTCTGACTGCGAAGAAATCCTTTATGGATTGTCGGTGACGACAGATGATGTCCGTTATGAGGGTGAGAAACTCATCTTGAGCATTTCTTCCGGAGAAATTCAGGAGCATTTGAAGGGTCTGCTGCGGCAGCGAAAGCATCAGGAGGATGTTGCAGGAGCCGATAGACGTGTGGAGGAACTTCGATGCGTGGAATCGTGCTGGATGAGACAAGCAACGGGGCTTCTTGGGCCATTTTCAGCAACTGAAAAATGGAAAATGAGATAAAAATTTTCAATTGGCAGAAGTCGTGTTTTTGGTGTATGCTACGGCAAAATTCGGAATAAACTATTTGTTTTTCGTAGTTTTCCTCGAATTCTTCTATATAAAAAATTGAAAATTACGCACCTTTTCAATTTTGGAATGAATAGTAGGAAATACCAGAACATAGAAGAAATAGTAGAATAAATTAGAAATAATCATAACATGAAGCACCCGAAACCTAGGGGTACATGATGGAGAATAAAATGAAAGCGAATAAAGGCGACTACAAACGCACGACGGAGTGGGAGGAAAAGAGACACTTGAAGAAATAGCGTGCGGAATACGGAGAGCAAAAAAGCGAGCTGACCTTGCCGGGGTACATATTGGAGAGTAGAATGAAGGGGAACATAAGAGACGACCAACACAGGACGGGAGGGCGCATTAGAAGAAAAGCGTGCGGAAAACGGAGAGCGAGAGATAAAAGTGGCCTTGAACTTTTGGTAGGCAGGGTGGTGTGTGTGTGTCGTCGCCTCCATTTCCCTTCATTTTACTTTCCATCATGTACCCCTAGGTTTCGGGTGCCTCATACTATGATTATTTTGAAGTTTTTTTTACTACCTATTTCTCATTCTATACCTATACTTTCTATTCGAAAATCGAAAAGTTGAGCAACGGAAAGAGATGCCTCTCGAACTGGTGAGTGGGTTGCGGCTTTTTTGAGGTATGATATCAAAACGTTCAATTTTCAGGAGTGAACAGACACCTGCAAGCTCCACATCCGCTCGGCATCGGTTCTCAGAACCCATCAGAGGCTTGCGGACTGAAATATGAGCTAGAACTCGCCCACCAGGAAATTGCGAGACTGAAGAAAGAAGTTGAGAAACAAGCCAAAGGAGAAGTCAAGCTGGTCCCAGGGGCTGAAGTTCCTCAACTTCAACACGAGAATAAGTTACTGGCGGAACCGCTTGCAGCACTCAAAAAAGGTAAAGATCAAGAACGAAGTTTCTTTTACTGATTTCAATTTTTTCAGAAAAGCAGGCTAAGGACGAGTTTACAGAGCGGAATTCCGGTCTCAACAACAAGCTCAACACAGCACTAGCCAAAAATGAAGAGTTGAGGAAAAAAGTTGAAGATCTGGAGGGAACGGTTGAGGAATTGGAGGAACAGAAGAAGAAACTGGTGGAGGATAAGGACATGCAAATTGCTGAGCTGGAGGAACTGTAAACAACCTCATCAAACCAACATCTTGCCGATGGTCAAGCTAGATTAGATGTAGACCGTCGTCAACTCCAACAGGACCTGGATGAGCTTAGAGTTGCCCAAGAGTTGCTGCACCAGCAGGTCATCCTGCTTTTTGAACATTGGGTTAAGCAAGTTTTCTAATCTAAAAAGAATGACTGGCTTCTCTCTTTGTTTTGAAAGCTCGTTGACTAACTTGAACGAAAAAATTATGAGAATCGTTAGTTTGTTTAAATTTCGAGCCAAATTTGGAATATTTTTCCTCATTTGGGAACCAAAACATTTTGTTACTCGGAGATGTCTGAAAGATTTTCTTAATGTTCATACCAGTCCAAATAGATACAACAGAGAATTTTAGAATCTGCGGTCTTTTTCAGCGGACTTATACAAGTTATGAGTGGTCTCAAAATCAGTTGATTTCAACTTGGAATCACTGGGAACATTTTTCGCCAACTTTCATGCTTTTTTCGAGATAATTTTGGTTGATAGAGGTTTTTTGGGGGCTAAAGAATGATATTTCGGAAGTTGAACCAAAACTAATGTCAGAAACTTTGTCAGCATTAGATGACCATGTAGAAATGTTCAAAAAAATGTTAGGGATGGCTCCTTTTCTTCTCTTCTGCGAACTCTTCATACCAAGTTATAACCAGGAGGATTTTTTTCAACTGGATTTTGACTTCAATTCAATTCACAGCTTTTCCAAGTGTTCCACGTCTATTTGAATTGATAAGGTCATCTTCTCCTGGTTATGAGCTTTCAGATAAATATAATCATGCCTAGATTCGAAATATTTCACCGTTTGAAAAAAATGTCAGCATTAAAGGCGCATAGGTATAAAAACAGCTAAAATTGAACAAACATAGCCTTGATTATACTTTTTCGAACCGTTAAGATCAGGAGATTCCGAAAATCATAACGAATCGAATTTTCGAGCACATTACAACCAGTTATACCCAAAATTAACATTTTTTCAACTGAAATTTGACATTAATGCAGTTCACAGCTTTTCCAAGTGTTCTACGTCTATTTTAACTGATACATTCATTTTTCTCGCGGTATGAGCTTTCAAAAAAGTATAATCATGCCTAGGTTTGAAAGAATTGACAGTTTCTCGGAAAATGTCAGCATTAAAGGCGCATAGGTATAAAAACAGCTAAAATTGAACAAACATAGCCTTGATTATACTTTTTCGAACCGTTAAGATCAGGAGATTCCGGAATTCATAACGAATCGAATTTTCGAGCACATTACAACCAGTTATAGCCAAAATTAACATTTTTTCAACTGAAATTTGACATTAATGCAGTTCACAGCTTTTCCAAGTGTTTCACGTCTATTTTGACTGATACAGTCATTTTCCGTTGGCAAAAAGCTTTCAAAAAAGTATAATCATGCCTAAGTTTGAAAGAATCGACAGTTTCTTGGAAAATGTCAGCATTGAAGGCGCATAGGTGTGAAAACAGCAAAAATTGAACAAACATAGTCTTGATTATACTTTTTCGAACCGTTAAGATCAGGAGATTCCGAAAATCATAACGAATCGAATTTTCGAGCACATTACAACCATTTGTACCCAAAATTAACATTTTTTAAACTGAAATTTGACATTAATGCAGTTCACAGCTTTTCCAAGTGTTCCACGTCTATTTTAACTGATACATTCATTTTTCTCTTGCCTAGAGCTTTCAAAAAAGAATAATCATGCCCAGGTTTGAAAAAATTGACAGTTTCTCGGAAAATGTCAGCATTAAAGGCGCATAGGTATAAAAACAGCTGAAATTGAACAAACATAGCCTTGATTATACTTTTTCGAACCGTGAAGATAAGAAGATTCCGAAAACCATTACGAATCGAATTTTCGGGCAAACTGAAACCAGTTATAGACAAAATACAACTTTTTTCAACTGAAATTTGACATTAATGCAGTTCACAGCTTTTCCAAGCGTTCCAAGCCATTTTTCACTGATACAGTCGTTTTCCTCTCGCTATGAGCTTCCAAAAAAGTATAATGATGTTTCGAAATGAGTTGGCCGATCGTTAATAATTTGAGGAATTTAAAAACGCGTCAAAACTCAAGATTTTTTCCCGAAATGAATTCCAGACAATTTTCTCGAACTTTGACTAGAGTTGCATTTTTTTGAACTGGATTTACCTTTTTTTTGTTAAGAAACAAATAAGCCAATGTGCTTTCAAAACAGAGAGAAAAGCTAGTCGTTCTTCTTTTGAATAGAAGACTAACCTAATCCCATGTTCAAAAAGCAGGATGGCCTGCTGGTTCAATCTGGACTCTCAAATTCAGAACCAAGTGAACGATGGGACCGGATACAATGCCGCAATCGGCAAGGTTCTTGTCGTCTCTGAGTTTTCGATCTGAAAATGAATTATGGATTTCAGAAAATTACTGAAAAACCAACCTTAATCAAACGCTGCTTGTGCAATGGAATTCTTTTCAGTTCTCTGATTCTTAGCTTCAGCACGTAGATGTCATCGTTAGTGGCCTGACCTTCCTGTTGGCCGGGCGGTCGGTAATCCTCTACTTCACTGTCTGCAGACGAAGAGCAAAAAGAGGACAGGGTTGGAGGAGGGCTGCTCGGCCTCCCCGCAGGATGGTCATATAGCTTTAGGATGGAAAATGAAGACAGTTTTCAAAGTGCTATGAACAATCTGAGAGCAAAAACGCTTCGAGATATGACGAAGTCCAAATTTTATCAATAAAATTAATAGAAATTAATAGAAGAATATGATTGAATCGAAAGTTTTTCAGATTCTTCTTCTCACTATTCTGGTTCTTTTTTTTTGCTTTCAATTTAATCAATGAGCTTTCAAAACAAAAAGAAAAGCCAGCCATTCTATTTTGATCAGAAGACAAGCTTAACCCAATGTTCAAAAAGCAGAATGACCTGCTGGTACAACTGGTACCCAGAATTAACAACAAAGAACACGGATTCATATTACAATTATTCATTTTGAACACTAAGGAAATATAAAAAAAACTTAAACTTTGATTAAGTGTTATGTGAGTTATGTGTGTATGTGCTACAACAGGAACAGAACATTAGATCGACGGGAGAGAAGAAAGGAGGGCTACTTCCCGGAGCGCTTCTTTTTTGGGGTATCGTACTCGGATTCTGAATCAGATTCAGTGCTGCTGGCGTAGCGGCGGCGGCGTCGGACGACTTTCTGCTTGGCCGGGGCAACGGGCGAATTTCCGGACGAGCGGGTGACTCCCGGGGAGGTGCCGGAGCTTCTTCATCATCATCTCTGTTTGGGTCGCCACCTGAAATTGAAAAAAAAAAACTGAATTTGTAAAGTCAGTTGATTGCATTTCACTTAACAAAAAGGTTCGCCGGTAGTTCCTCCCAGGTCTCTTCGGCTGGTCGTTCGTACCTAATTTTTGTCATTTGAAAGACGAAACGATTTCTGGTTAACTGGGCGGTTAAAAATAAATGATCAAAAACAATTTTTCGAATCAAAACTTACCGAGAAAGTTCGCCGCTAGTTCGGGCCAGTTATCTCCAAATCTCTGCTGATCGTTTCACATTTCGCAGCTGATGTGATCTGAAAAACGAAAGGATTGCTTACAAGATAACTCAAATTGCGGGCGAAGATGATAAAAATCCGTGAAAATAAAAGCTCGGAAGCCGATAACTTAATCTGCTGGCTAAACTTTAGGCCGCAGGAATCTTTTGAATTTGCATATATAAAAATGAAAAATACTCACCTTTTTAATTTTTAAATAAATAGTAGAAGATATTAAAAATAGAATAAACAGTAGAATAAATTAAAAATAATCATAATATGAGGCACCCGAAACCCAGGGGTACATGATGGAGAATTAAGTGAAGGGGAATAAAGGCAACCACCTCCACAGGACGGGATGGGGGAGGGAAGGAGGCTGGAGGGTACTTGAAGAAATAGCGTGCGAGAGACGGACAACGAGAGATAAAGGTGGCCTCAACATTCCGGTTGGCCGGGCGGTCGATGATCCTCTTCTTCACTTTCTGCAAGCGGACGGGAGGACGGGGGGACAGGAGGACGCAATGGAAGAATAGCGTGCAAAAACGGAGAGGGAGAGATAAAGTTGGCCTGAACTTTTGGTTGGCCGGACGGTCCACCCCTTTGCCCTGTGTTTGTCGTTGCCTCCATTTCCTTTCATTCTATTCTACATCATGTACCCTTAGGATTCGGGTGCTGTTCTCTTTTGATTATTTTTGATTTATTTTTCTATTTATTCATTATTCCTATTCTCTTTACTATTTATTCAAAGATTAAAAGGTGAGTATTTTTTTTCCTTTTTCTTTTTTTTTTAGAAAAATTCAAAAAAAAATCTACGAAATAATAGTTCATTCCGAATTTCGTCCCAGCTCGTACCAAAACTTGGGATTTTTGATGTCATAGCTCAAAACATGAGCAAAATTAGAAGCTGAAATTCGGAAAGATGGGTTGAAATCAGAGCCCTCATTCCCGAAATTTTGTTTAAAATCGAAAGCTGTAGTTGAGAAGTCTAAAAAACCACTTTTGGCTCAATTGAAAGCAAAAATTGGATGTAATGATGTTACCGCTTGATTTTCAAGCAACAATAGATGTTGACAAACTCAAACCAAGAAAATTGAGTCTATTTCAGGAAAGGACAGCCCCCGGTGAGAAGGACATCCCCAGGAAGAATCACCGATCGGATCGAGACATTTGAAGCCATCGTAGACTTCATGGAGCCGATAGATGTGATTTGGAAAAAGAAGACCGTCGCTCTGCCCAACCTTGTCAGATGCATCAAGTGCCACGGGCTGATGAGTCTGTATATGGACCTTCGACACGCTCGCGACAAAAAAGATAAGGCCTCTTGTTGCCTGCGTACCAGTAAGTTTTGAGAATCTTTGAGTACGGGTTCAAACCTAGTTTATTTTAAGATGCCTGGGATGTCAGGAAATTCGCCCAATCGGAGCCAAATTCAATCCATATCAAGCTGTTGCCAGGGGTAATGGAGTTCAATTCTCCTGCCACACGAGTGAGAAATTTTGATGAAGAAGTGGAGAAACGGATTGGAAAATACAATCGGCAAAATCAAAGGAGATTGGACAAATCAGCTCAAGAGGAACGTCAGAGTCCGGAGCCCAGGATGCCCGTTGCACAAGCTGTCCAAAAACCGAGAGTGCCAGTCGGTAACATTGCCACCTACAGTCTCGCAAAACTGGTTCAGAAGGTGCTGGTCGTAGCCGGAAAAGTGGAAACGGAGGATGCAGAGATCGATAAAGAAATGATGGATGCCGTTCCGGATCTTCGGAACGCACGCAAAAAAGAAGTGGTAAGTATTCGTAAAGTGTAAAGTCTGAAGATATCTCTAATAATGTTTCAGACGCAGCGGAGAACAATGGAAGAAAAGAGAAAGATGGAGGAACTTCACCGCGAACAACTCAACACTCTCCAAGACCGAGCCAAAAATGAGGTAGCGGAGAACTTGGAAAAGGAACAGCAAATCATGAAGGATGACTTGCAAAAAGAAATCGAAAGTTTCATGAAAAGCCCAGTTCCATCAAATTTTGGAAAGCAAGTCGATGGTGATCAGGACATGTAAATTTTTTTTGTAGTTTTTCAGAATAAAGAGTTATAATATGAATCCGTGTTCTGTGTAGTTTATTCTGGGTACAAGTTGTACCAGCAGGTCATCCTGCTTTTTGAACATTGGGTTAAGCTAGTCTTCTGATCAAAATAGAATGACTGGTTTTTCCCCTTGTTTTGAAAGTAAATTGGCTTATATTAACCTTACTCAAAAATAGTGAAATGAAATTAAGAATAAGAAAATTCAAGCCAACGTTTCGACGTCCGGTAAAATTAATCGAAAAAAGTTTCCAATTTTTTTTATTATTTTTTTATGCTACCCAAGGTGTTTGTATATTCACAGTAGAATTGGAATGAGAGAATAGAACATTTTTGCAAGATTTGTGGCAATGGGAATGAAGTGATTGAACAGGATTGAAGAACAAATCGGGAGAAGCTCAACAGAAAAAGAAAATAGGCGAAAGGATGAAAACGAAGTGAGATACATGTAAAACAAAATTAACACAAAAAAAAACTCCTATAAAATTGAAAAGCGGCATTGGGAAGAAAGCGACTGGAGAGGATTGAAAAACAAATCGAGAGGAACTCAACAGAAAAAGAAAATAGGCAAAAGGACTTTCCTAATCCATTACCTGTCAAAATGCCAACAGGTAGCTATACGTTGCCATCTTCCTAATCCATTACCTGTCAAAATGCCAACAGGTAGCTATACGTTGCCATCTTCCTAATCCATTACCTGTCAAAATGGCAGCAGGTAGCTATACGTTGCCATCTTCCTAATCCATTACCTGTCAAAATGCCAACAGGTAGCTATACGTTGCGATTTTCCTCATCCATTACCTGTCAAAATGGCAGCAGGTAGCTATACGTTGCGATTTTCCTAATCCATTACCTGTCAAAATGCCAACAGGTAGCTATACGTTGCCATCTTCCTAATCCATTACCTGTCAAAATGGCAGCAGGTAGCTATACGTTGCCATCTTCCTAATCCATTACCTGTCAAAATGCCAACAGGAACCTATACGTTGCATTATTCCTAATCCATTACCTGTCAAAATGGCAGCAGGTAGCTATACGTTGCGATTTTCCTCATCCATTACCTGTCAAAATGGCAGCAGGTAGCTATACGTTGCCATCTTCCTAATCCATTACCTGTCAAAATGCCAACAGGTAGTTATACGTTGCCATCTTCCTAATCCATTACCTGTCAAAATGCCAACAGGTAGCTATACGTTGCGATTTTCCTCATCCATCCTGTCAAAATGGCAGCAGGTAGCTATACGTTGCGATCTTCCTAATCCATTACCTGTCAAAATGCCAACAGGTAGTTATACGTTGCGATTTTCCTAATCCATTACCTGTCAAAATGCCAACAGGTAGCTATACGTTGCGATTTTCCTACTCCATCCTGTCAAAATGGCAGCAGGTAGCTATACGTTGCCATCTTCCTAATCCATTACCTGTCAAAATGGCAGCAGGTAGCTATACGTTGCGATTTTCCTAATCCATTGCTTGTCAAAATGGCAGCAGGTAGCTATACGTTGCGATTTTCCTCATCCATCCTGTCAAAATGGCAGCAGGTAGCTATACGTTGCGATTTTCCTAATCCATTACCTGTCAAAATGGCAGCAGGTAGCTATACGTTGCGATTTTCCTCATCCATCCTGTCAAAATGGCAGCAGGTAGCTATACGTTGCGATTTTCCTAATCCATTACTTGTCAAAATGGCAGCAGGTAGCTATACGTTGCCATCTTCCTAATCCATTACCTATCAAAATGCCAAAAGGTATCCTCCTTCTTTTATATCCTCCTTCTTTTCTCGTGCGTGGTCTCCTTCTCGTACGACGTCTCACCACTCAGCCGTTTTCGATCGATCGCCTCGAATTGATCAATTCCATGGACCCGCCAAACCTGGTGGTTGCCGAACCGAAAGCAAAACGTCGCCTCACCGACACCATCATGGAGGTGGATTCTCCATCAACTCGATATGTGGCTTACGAGGATTATGCCAAGCTTTACGAACATGTGGTCAAAGTGACAAACCTTGTGAATGAACTTCGTATCAACCTCATTGAGTCAGCCGCAGCAAAACTAGGAGCCAAGATTGCCG
>GL380347.1:2400-34837 GCA_000143925.2 Caenorhabditis brenneri
GACAACACTTTGACAATAAAGTTGTTTTACTCCGAGCATTGATCAATTGCTCTTTTCATGTGAATTTCACGACATTAGTTCCAAAAATCATCAACATCTGCGAGTAAGCAATCGCAAAAAAGAAACGACCCCGAAAATTACATTAATTTTAAAACAGTTTCTGTTTTTTTCTAAAAAAAAGGTAATACTGTTTTGAAAAGTTGATATATGATATGCTATTGGAGTTGAATTGCTGGACGTGCGCTATCTATGTGTTTACCGAAAGTTTCGTTAGAAAATATTACTGTATCAAAAACTATAAAAGCGGTGAATTAGCTGCTGAAAGCGGTATGATCTTACTGAAATGGGTACTTTCTAAAAAGTATTATTTTTGGCTTGATCGAATAAAAGAACCGAAACCCAAAATTTTTGCATAATTGAAACTGTTTTTGTTTTTTTTATCACAACACAATATTACTGCATCAAAATATTGATGTTTTATTTGCTACTGGTTATCGATTACTGGTTGAGACGATATTTTTACAAAATATTTATCAAAATTTCAAATTCCCTTGAAACGGTTTCTGCATTCAGAAAATGTTCACTGTAACATAAAGTTCACACATAGCTTTACGCTGTTTGTCGATTGTTAGGAAGAAAAGCTACTTTCAACTTAAAGAATTTAGTATCTCATTTGAGGAAGTGGCAAACCTAGTACCGTATTTATGCTGTGTCCAAAGTAAAAAATAAATACAAAAAAAGACAAAAATTAGTGTCCAAAGTAGTGCAAAATTTGGCTCCGCGACATTTCGCAACTAGACATTTCGCAACTGTGACGTTTCGCAACTCACGTATATTTCGAAACTGTGACGTTTCGCAACCAGACATTTCGCTACTATGACGTTTCGCTACTGTGACATTCCGAAACCAGACGTTTCGCAACTATGACGTTTCGCAACCGATGAAAAGCGTTTATTAAGGTCATACATACGTTCCTAGCTATCTCATACCAGTTGCGAAACGTCATAGTTGCGAAACGTCTGGTTTCGAAACGTCACAGTTTCAATTTGTCGGGTTTCGAAATGTCATGGTTGCGAAACGTCACAGTTGCGAAATATACGTTAGTTGCGAAACGTCACAGTTTCGAAACGTCTAGTTGCGAAGTGTCGCGGAGCCCAAAATTTGCGTATTTTTTGCGTGGATTTTTCACTGAAAAACCTTTTCCAAAAAATTTGAAATCAAAATAAATGAAATTTGAACTACGTGGTCTAGAAATTACCACTGAAAATAAATGTAAAAAAGACGCAAATTTTGCACTACTTTGGACACTTATTTTTGTCTTTTTTTGTATTTATTTTTTACTTTGGACACCACATTAGAGTTATCAAAAAGTGATCAACTATAAAATGGTTTATTGAATGAATTTGAGCATTTCATCTGTTGAAAACTGTCTGACTAGCTGCTGGAAACGGTATAATCTTGCTGAAATAGGTACTTTCTAAAAAAGTCCTAGTTAGACCAAATAGAAAAATCTAAACCAAAAATTAATGCATAATTGAAACATCTTTTGTTTCTTTTATTCAAAAAAAAATATTACTGTATCATACAATTGATATTGTTTTTGCCATACTTGCAACGGGCCGGGCCGAAGTCCCAATATTCTCGGCCCGGCCCGGCCCGCTCGGCCCGGGTTACAGCAACATAATTTTTTTTTCAGTGTTAAGAGTGAGAGACCGAAAAAGAAACATGTTTTTTTTGTATTTCCACCGTATCTTGCTTGATTATAATGCTCTGAAAGCCTTTCGAAAAATTTCTTTATTTTCGCTAAAAATTGTAGTGAAAAAGCTATTTTCAGCCAAAAAAATTTTGAAAAATTCGTTGTCAGTTGAAAAGCGGGCCGAGCGGGCCGGGCCGGGCCGGAGAAACCGTCGGCCCGGCCCCCAATTTTGCAAGTATGGTTTTTGCTACTGGTTTTTGATTACTGTGTGATCGTGTTCAAAAAAAACACTTTGCCAAAATTTTAAATACTCTTGAAACGGGTTTTGAGTTCAGAAAATTTTTACTGCATCGCGAAATTCATATGTATTCATGCTGATTTTCGATTAGTACAAGACCAACTAAACTCTATTTTTAAGAAATTACCATGAATCTTGAGAAAGTGGCAAGCCCAGTACCGCATGTTCAGGGGTGTATCTCGATTGTCTTAGAGTTATCGAAAAGTAATCAACTATAAAAACATTCTTTGAATAATTTTGAAGATCTCATCAGTTGAAAACTTCTCGATAACCCTAAAGACGGCCAAAATATACTGCTTTGAACACAATGTACTCCCAATTTCCAGATCTAACCTCCCTGGAATCCATCTTCCTCGATGAACGTCTTCTTACCGTATACCTAGTGTATGGTGGCATCATGATGACATCATAGTCTATTCCTTCCTCCCAGCAAATCCACCAACAGTATCCACCTATCATAAACTGGAGCACAGGATGATGACGTGGAAGAGTCATCTAGAAAGGACGAAAAGATGAGATATTCGGAGAGAAAGGGGCGGAGCTAAGTAGTTGAATTACTAATATTTTGTCGTTTGAAGAGTGCTATTTTGAGGTTTCAATTTTTTTTCTCACTAGTCGTTTTCTGTTATTTCTTCGGTCGTCAATTTGATCCGTCGAGGGAATACCAACTTGAAGAAAGAAAATCAACAAATTATACATCGAATTCATACAAAAAAACACATATAAAATATCCCATAAAATTAGCAATAATAAGTGAAATGAATACATTTATAACCAGTGAGGAATAAGACGAACACCGGGAAGTTGAGCACGAAGTTCTTCGGTTTTTTCGACGAGTGGCGTCTCGCAGAAGATGAGACGATCCAGTGATGGAATCGTTTGGAAGAAGGGCATCACAGAGGCCACTGAGGAGATTTGAGTGCCGGCAATGGCCAGGAATTTCAGATGGGAGAGGGAGGGGCACGGTTGGAGGCTGAAATGAGGGAATTTGTGTAATTTGATGTGGTGGTGTTCGCAAGACTATGTTTCGAAAAAAACTAGTCAAAATTAGAAAAAGAAAACGGCTGGAGCACCGGAGGCGCGTCAACTGATGCCTATTTTTCGCCCACTGCCTGCCAATCGCTAGTTCTACCACTCGCCTATTTTTGTTCACTCTTTGCCCATTACTTGCCTACCTATTGTTCATTCTTTCTCTTCCCTTGGCTCTCATTTCCTGGCTACCTTTGCCTACCTGTTGGCTACAATTGCCTCACCTGCCACCTCTTGCCCATCTATTTCCACCGGTTGCCTACCTATGCCCATTAGTTACCCATAGATTGTCTATTGCTTGCCGGCTAAAGATTACTGCCGTCCCCCCCCCCCCTCCTAGGCTCACAATGCCCACTTATTGCCCACCTATTCTAATCCCGTGTCGGCCTATGCCCACTACCACACCCTTCCCCATCCTTTGCCCACCGCCACATTTTGCTCATCTATTCATATCCTTTGCCTTCCTTTGCCCAACATATGCCCATTTCTTGCCAACCTATTATCATCGCTTGCCTATCTATGATCACTGCTTGCTCACCCTTGCCCACCTTCTGCCCACCAATCCCCCCCTTGCCCATCCCTTGCCCACCTACCTCTCAATCGGATTCTCACTAATCGTCAAATTGTGCACATTCGGGAGCACCATTCGATGAATCTCCTTCAGCTGATTTCCTTGAAAATCGGCGGTGCCAACCAATCCAGCCAGGTATTCCACACCCTCCAAACTCGTCAATTCTGAATATCTGACAACCAATTGATCGTGTTCGGTGCCCAGAATTCGATCGAATTGCTCGCGAACGGAGAAGTTTAACTTCTGACGGGAAAGGATCGCTCGATACATTTCCGCCCGTTTCGGATCAATACAATCGGCAAGGTGTTTCAGGTTGGCAATGATTTCTTCGTGTGATTTGACTGGTTGATATTCGAGAAGGACCAGGGTACGCATGTAGAGTGGCCACTTGTTATCCGGCTCCTCCTTAATCAAATTCTGACAATCCTCCAGAAGTTCTCCAATATATTCTGGTTGTGGCGTCGTTTCGTGGACGTCGTAGATGGTCTCGAGACGACTTCTGTTGATGTACGGTTGCTCCGTGAGCTCAGTCCATGTGGTCGTTTCATCCGCGGGTTTCGAGGTGACCACTCTCAACGGGGAGTCGGAAAGATATTGCCAAACGCGGCTGGATGTCGGGTTGGGAGAGGTGGAGGAGAACTGAAAAATGAAGTTGGTAGTGATCTTTTATTATAGGTAAAACTCACTGCTCTCCATCGGGTGGTGTCTTCTGTGTCGACAAAAGTGAGCAAGAATGGGATGGTGACGGCGCGGGAGAAGACGAGAGTCGTGTTGTTTCCGTGGAAGGAGGCGGTGATCAGCTCGATGGGGGCGGCCGATTCGGGACGGACTGGAAGAACTTGGTGTTTGCAGACTAGGCATCGAAGCTTACGACAATTCAGATCTTCCTAATTTTCCACTCGAAATCCGAAAAAAAAAACTTACGAAACTCTTTGCCGCTTCCCACTTCCAACAACCATCTGGTGTAGGTCCACGCACTCTGATCCTCCGCATCCATGTAGAAGGCGTTCTTGACCTTCTGAAGTTCACTGGAGAGAAGACCGTGATCGATTCTCATGGCGCCAGTGATCTCGTCGTGATGGATGTTTTTCAGGGCGATCGATCTGGAAATGGAGAAGTTTTCAATTATGATAATCAAAGGCGCATAGGAGGGTCTCGTCACGATCGAAAGTGTTATTGTAGTAATTTGCCTTTGTTCGTTTTGAGACTTTTTGCGCGAATTTTTCGCGCGAAGACTTTCGTTTTTTTTTTCAGTTTTTTATAGTTCTGGCACCTAATTTTCCGCCAGTTTCAGAATATTTTTTAGGTTATTTTCCGGTAATTATCAGCCAGTTTTAGGCTAGTTTAGGCCAGCTCTAGACTACTTTTAAGCCAATCTCAAGGCAGTTAGGATTGGGTTCACGCTATTTTTGGGGCAAATTTAAGCTTTTTAAAACCATTTTCAGTCAAAATTATGTCGGCCTTTCTAGGTTATTCTTAGGCGATTTCTGGATAATTTCGAATTGGTTAAGATCCTTTCGAGGCTGGTTTATCAAGAGAAGTCCTGAAAATCCTACAGTAAACTCTTCTTCGCGGCGAGACCAATTTGCGCATTTCTTATTTCTGACACTCACCTATAATGCCAGGCGCTATAATTCGAGAAGTTATGATTGATCAGCTTATCCGAAAACTCCAACTCTTGCTCCTCGGTCCTCTTGGCCATCCGCGCAACGATCCTCCGGTGATCCCAGCAATGGAAATTCCGACAGTCCATTCCAAGTGCCTTCTCACAAAGGACCAACTCCTTTGCCAAGTCTGGAGCCGCCTGTCGTTCCAGGATCCACGCGCGTTGATACCATGCCGAATAGGACTTCGGATTGCTCTTAATGCATTCATAGGAGAGGAAGAGCTCTCCGGAGAGCAGATTTTCCAGTTTTTGAGTGCTCATTTTCTTTTCTTCCTCTGTTGACTGAGAGCTCTCCTGTAGTTTTTGATTGGCATCGATTCTCATTTCAATGGTGGTCCTTCGAATGTTCCAGAATGTATAAATATCTGCATTCTTCTCCAGAATCGCCTGAGTTAGGGAGAGAAGCTCATCGTCGTATTCTCCCTTATCACGCTTTGCGACGATCCGGTCACGGGCGTGAATGAATTGTTGGGATCGTTTGAGTTGCTCTTTGGCTCGAGCCGCTTTTTCCTCCTCGGTGGTCGGCACTTTTTTCACGAAATGCATGTTGGGAGCTGGAAGAAGATGAGGTTTTCGAGGGGAAAAGTGAGAGAAAAAAAGGCGATAGGGACGGAAAATGCAGCAAAAAGGTAGCTGAATTTTAAAGAAAACTGGTTTTTTTCTGATTTCGAAAGAAAAACGTATGTTTTCTGTGAAAATTTTGGATTTTCAGCCAAATACTCGTCGAATATCGGTCCAAAACTATAGAAACACATCAAAAAGCGATTCTTAGACTTCAGAAGTTACTGAAAAAGTTCACACATTTTTGCATGAAATTGATTGGTTTTCTATGGAAAACTCTTGATTTTTTGGCTAAAAAACCGAAAATTCTGACTATTTCTTCCCAATTTTCTGTGGATAAACTATAATTTGCGCAGAAATTTTGTAAAAAAACCGAAAAAAAAGGTGAATCTCGGTTTCTAAAAATTTATATTTTTAAAGCTTCATATTTTCGCGGCACGGGCTCGCGAAGTGTCCCCTTCGGAAAAACGTGACTGAAATTTCATAAAGTGCGCTCCGCCGTACATTTTTCCAAAATCTTTCGAAAAGTCATTTTTTTGTGTTTTTCAAGTCGATTCTAGTGTAGAAACGTGAAAAATGAATGAAAAATTCAAAATCGATTTGAAAGTTGGCAGGAAACCGAGCAAAACTCCCTCAAAAACATAAAAAACAAGTGAAAAGCCTCCGTAAATCGACAAACCACGCCCTGTGGGCGGAGCTTAACTTTCGCGGACGTTTGAAAAAATTCAATCGGAGGGGACACTTTCTGAACACGTGTCGCGGTCTAGCGCTTTCAAATACGAAAAATGAATCGCTTTAATTCGGAAAAATTACAGAATTCAGCGAAATTTGCACGGATTTTGCGGAAAAAAACCGGTCGAAACTGGTGAAAAAAATTCAAGCCATTTTCTGCAGAGAACAACTGAAAATTCGAATTTTATTTGTGCGATTTTCCGGGAAAAAATGAGAATTTACATCGAAAACTCGCAATTTCCCGCCCGATTTTTTGGAATTTCAAATTCGAAAAAATAATTTTTTAATGCGAAAAATTTCATAAAAACGTGGCTCCATTCGCTCTAAAAATTCACGGAAATTGCTCACTTTTTCCCTATGAAAAAAATGACATCATTACAGGTTTTTCCACCTTAAAATTCTAAAAACCAGCCATTGTTCCCTCAACAGTTCCCCTCTATTGACATTGCGAAATGTCAGTCGTAAACAGAGAACTGAGAAAAACTTTCGTAAATATATTTTCCTTCTCGAAAGAAAACGAATTTCGCAACCTTCGACAGCGCCCAATGAATTCTTTTATTTATGCTTGACAAAAAAGGGAAAAGAGAACGGAAAAATGCGGTCAAGATCTGGAAAAAAAAGAAACAAGCTCATATAGATTTGACATAAATTATTAAAGAATAAATACTAAAAAGAAAGAATGGAATGTGCATATTTTTTTCTCTGCGGTCTAATTCTCTCTTTCTCCTTCTGGCGAAATATTCAAAGAGAAAAGAGAGAAAAAAAAACTGAAGCTCATATGAAAATCGGTGATTAGAAGAATTGACTAGGAGGGGGTTCTTTGTGACAAAGTACAAAAAAATTACAAAAAAATTCAAAAAAAAAATTAAAATTTTGGCCTCATTGACTACCAAAAATTGGTGGAAGTCCTTCCGCCGGGTGGATTCCTGCTCCGGTTCGCCGGGACTCCACCAAAATCTATCGAAGATTCCATGACTTTTGATCGATTCCTATCGAACTCGCCCGAGTTTTTGTGGGTTTGTCCATTTTGTTGGTGTACCGCTGGCTTGGATGGCTCTCGTTCCACTTTTTCGGCATTGGCGAACTGTAAAAAAGGAAATTTTTCACTTCGAAATGTGAAAAGAAGCAGGGAAAAAAGAAAAAAAAAGTTTCGACCACGGCAGGATTCGAACCTACAATCTTCTGCTCCGTAGGCAGACGCGTTATCCACAGGTGATTCGCGGCAAGCGTACAATAAGTCTGAAATTGTTCGCGCATCCGTGGAAAGCGTACAAGCAAAGAATTCCATTATAGACGTACAATACGCCTATCGCGAACGTTCATTTATCATGCGCGTATCATACACGTATCGCGACTGAAAACAGATACTTTTGACATGTCGCGAAGCTATTCTTGAGATATCATACACCGATCGCGAAAGTTTCTGTCCAGAATTTCGGGTTCTGAATCCGCTTGCTCTGGCTAGCTAGGAAATTGAAAATTACAAGAAACATTTGATTAAATTTATATAGAATATATATTTATTGAATGAATAAAACGTACTACAATAGAAAAGTTTAAAAACAGAGGTACGAAAAAAACACCAAAAAAATTTAAATCCTCCTTGTCGTTGGTTCCCTCCTTTCCGATTCCTTCCGCTCGATCCATTTGATGCTTCTGTCTTCATTCCTACAAAATTAATTAGGTTAGCAGAGTTTGTTTTTCCAAGCTGTATTTTACCTTGAACTATAATGGCAGCAAAATCCTTGTTTGTTCCCATGCCACCTTGCTCCTCGTTCTGAAAAAAACAGTTAGGAAATAAGAAAGTAAGGTTTTTTTTACCTATCATTTAGAAAAACATATTTTCCGATGTGGGTCCCCGAGTTTTTTGTATGTGCTACATGAAGTGACTTCTGTAAAAAATTAGGAACTAATAGTTGTTACTTTGGAACTCAAAAAAAAAAATGAAAAAGAGATAAATTCAATAAAATAATAGATAAAAAGAGTAAATGGCCTAAAAACAAAAAACGAACGTGTTTCGTCATCAGTTCGCGATATGCCTACCGCAGGCGTATTATAGACGTTTTAGCCATCTCTTCGCCACATGAGTTCCAATAGGCGAATTATTAATCTATCGCGAACGTTCGCTGATAGATGTATTGTAAGTGTCGCTGATATGTGTATTGTAAGTGCTTTTTCGCATTCAACGAATGATATGTCTATTGTACATCTACCATGTATTATACATCAACCGCGAATCACCTGTGATCCATTGCGCCACGCGGCCAGTCGGCGAAAGAGGGTGTTGCGGGCGTTTTATACTCACCTTGTCTCGCTTTCCGAACATGCTGAAGAGATAGGGAGAGTTTGGCTTGAGACGCAAGAATCCTCCAGCCGACTCCCGAACTTCTCCATTTTGATAGGCAACTTTTCCAGACACTATTGTTGCAGTGACAGCAGAGTGCACAGTGATTCCATCGTAAAGTGATGTTTCCTGAGAACTTTGCGCCCTGTTCGACTCCAAAACTCGTTTTCCATCCTGGTCCCAAATGACTAAATCCGCATCGGATCCTTGAGCAATTCTTCCTTTCTTCGGGTACATATTGAACATTTTCGCCGCGTTTGTTGAGGTTACCGCCACAAATCTCATCGGATCAATCCTTCCGCTTCGCACCGCTTTCTCCCATACAATTGCCATTCGTTCTTCGGCTCCAGCGGATCCTTTTTGAGCAATCGCAAAGTCTTTTGCCGCTGCCCTGGTGGTAGAATTGACAGGCCGATGTCCAGAAGTGCAAACTACCAATGGTTGTGTGGAGAGGGCTCCAATCATCCTATCAGCAGCTCCTTTTCTCAACGGGACATCCGTCAAATGAGCAGATGCCACCTTGAGATCCTGACTGAAATAGGCGGATCCATCGGCTGCCACTGCAGCTGAGGCGATTTCAGCATGCGCCAATGCTCCCGTTCCTCTGGCCTTTTCAATAGCTCCAAGGGATTCAGAAGACGACACTTGAACAATGGATAACGGGCATGAAGCCAGATTTCCCAGCACACAAATCCCGTTGACCTTATCAGCTTCAAGTGATTCAGGTCTGGATTGTGGATATCCTTCTGGTCCCGTGACTCCTAACTTCAACATCTTCTTCTCCAGAATCGAGATCATCGACTTGTTCTCCGGCACTATTCTGATGAGAGCTCCCAACTTCTTCACATGTTCGAACAACTCGAATAACTTATCATCCGTTAAGGAGACACCATCCAGCACAAAACTATTCACTCCGTCATTCTTCACCAATTCCACCATCTCTTGCTCCGTGGATCCACTGAAATCGGTGATTGCCACTGAGAGTGACACATGGCACGCCGCCGACTTTTCCAGTTGAGCTTTCACCCTCCGGACGGCCGAAACAATGGATTCAGCTCCACGAGGCCTCACGACTTCAATGATGGTGGCGGTTCCACCGGCCACAGCAGACTTGCATCCGGTGGCAAGGTCATCGACAGTGGAGTCGGTCACTTGGGTGTAGACATCGATTCCGGCGGGGAGCACGAATTTTCCGGCAGCGTCGATCACGTCGGCACCTTCTGGAGCGTCGATTTTTGGGGCGACTTGTCTGAAATAAATGGGATTTTGCTAGATAATTGGTTTGGAATTGTAGGGACCCGAAAATGGAGGAGGGGCGAGAGAGTGAGAGACGCAGAGAGAGAGAGCGCTAGATTGTCTAGTTTCTCTGCGTCTCTTTCTTTTTTGTTTTTTGAGGTAAAGAGTTATAGCTCGGCGCAAAATTGTTCTAGAAACTTGATTTTCAGAGTGTTTAGCTCATTTCTAGACGAAATTTTCGTGATATAAAAAATTGGGTTTTCACCTAGGATTCCAGTCAAAAAGCTGGAAAAAGCCTGAAAATCTCAGGTTGTCTGCACTGATTTTGGGTTTCAAGTTCGAAGTTTCAGGCTCGTTTTAGAGAAAAACTCAATACTGAGCAGAGCTGTGCGAAAAATTTTCGAAAAACAAATTTTTTTCCGGCGTTTTCGATCATTTTCCGCTTTTTTTTTCGAAAAATTTTTTTTTGGGAAAAACTGAAAACAATTTTGAAAAAACGTTTTTCAGTTGTATGTTTCTATGTATATACCGCTTTTTCTATCCATTTTTCCTGAAAAAAAACCAAAATTTTTGGAAAAAAAATTGAAAAATCCCGAAAAATCGTTTTTCGTTGTTTTTTTCACTTTGAAAAATTCGAAAAAAAGTTCTTCGATTTTTTCCGGAATCTTTTTTTTCGCACAGCCCTGGCTGTGCCTCTCAAAAAATTCCGAATTCAGATTATTTTCAGTCATTTTTCATTAAAAATGTTTCTGCAATTTGAGACATTTTCCTTTATTTCCACTCCAGAAACACAGAAAACCTTCTAAACCTAATCCTCTTCCTCTCCTCGCCTAATAAGGCGTAATCTTTTTGGTCCTCCACCTGTCCTTGAGAGCTTTCCCCGCGCACACTAATTTCCGATTAACCTCCCTTCTAAAAGTAAAACGTCACGTTCGTGTATTCATCATTCCCTGCTAATTGCAAGCGGAGGGGAGGCGGCTGAGGGGACCGCCGTAATCAATCAAATGCGCATTAGACGTCCCCGTCTGCTCCCCGTCATGTTAAATCTGCGGTGTCGATTTGTGATGCGAGATGGGTCCCCTCTTTTATTGACACCGGAAGTGTCCATTTTGGGGCTCTTTTCCTCCCACAAAATGGAGGAAAGAGGGGTAATTTTCAAGGGCTCTTGTCCTTTCCTTCCTACCAATTGGCTTTTTCTCTGAGCACACTTCAAAGAGAGTGCAGAGTGGGAAGAGGATCGCGTTTCATGGGTTACTGCTTCTTCTCCGGAAATGTTGTGTTGTGTTCATCGTTTCTTGAGGAAAATATTCGGAAATAAATCTATTGGAATTGCGAAATGTGCGTGTGTGCGTCATCCCTTTTATGGTGGAAGAGCGATGCAGAGGGAAGGAAAATTGCGAAATTGAGGTCGCCAGACGAAAAAACTTGATTAATTACGAAATTTTGTGGAGAGGAACTTTCGTTTAGGAGGGTGATTTAGTGGAAAATTGGGGTGGAAAATAAAGAAAAATGACCCATAAAAAGGGAAAAAAACCCAATAGTTCAGGAAAATCTACAGGATTCAACCGTTTTCAATGGAAAGTCGGAGTGAACTGGAGTGAAAAAATGGGAAGAAACTTCACCCCCCAAAGGCAGAAAAAATTGAAATTTTTAGGAAAATTGGGACGAATTTTCAAAAAAGAAATATCAATTTTTGTGAAAAATCAGTTGGAAACGGTCAAAAAATTGAGTGAATATCAGTCATAGGCATATTTTGCTGCGAAAACTGGATTTTTGAAAAAAAAACAGTTTGGAAAAAATCCGTTTTTGTGAGAAAATTGGTGTGGAAACAAGGCAAAACCAGGGGAATATGACCCGAAAAAAGCTGAAAATCTGATAAAAACGCCTAAAAAATGACAAAATAACGGTTATTCAGTGTCAAGAATTGCATTATTTAGAAAAAAAAAATTTCGTGAAATTTTTTGAATTCACGTCGAAAAATCCACTTTTTTTCAAACATTTTGCTGCTAATTTACTACAAACATTGTGAATTTTCGTAATTTTTTTCAGACTAGTCTCTTCCAAAACACACGACACACTCCAAAAACCACGAATTAAAAATTCAAATTCCCCCCGAAACCCCCAAATTCCATCTAGATAAAACTCACTGTATAACTCCATCTTCGATCAGAATATCCGCTTCGAAAATCTCATCATCATTGACAATTTGAGCATTTTTGACGAGCAAAATCGACATTTCGCCTCCGTCACCACCGCTCTTCTTCTTCTCCTTCGACTCCTCGTTCGAACCACCACCGCCGCCGCCGGACTGCGCACTCTGTCCGTCTGCGCTCTCACCGTTCGACGCGCTATTTCTTCGGCTTTCGGGATTCTCTCCACTTCCGCCACTATTTCGACGCCCTCCGTTGTTGTTCTCGGATGCAGAAGGATGACCCTTTTTGGAGGAAGAAGAGCCACTGTCGCCGTCAACGTCTTCTTCTTTGTCTTCTCCCACTTTCGATTCGTATTGTGGAAGGAGAAGCTGCTGAAGAGATATGTATAGTTGATGCGGGAGTGAATTGAAGGAGAAGGGTGTTTTTTGAACTTTTTAGGAGGAAATTCTCACCATTTTTTTGCTTATAAATCCAATATTAACACTGATTTTTTTTCAAAACTAAATTTCGATTTCACAAGAAAAATCTTCCGCTTACACCTGAACAAACTCTGATTTTTTCCACCAAACACAACAAAGCGTTTAGCAGGCCCCCAACAGAAAAAACTAACACACAAACTATCAAAAATTGATGGAAAGTACACACAATGAATATTTTATATACCTCTTCCTCTTCCTCCTCCTCATCCTCCACGCCGGCACCAATATCTGGTCCTGGAAGGGATTCGGCAAACTTCTTGGAGGAGAATCCTGAAGACGTTGTCGTCGTCAGAAGCACGTCTTCTTTGGCGTCTTGCCAATCCGAATCGAAGTCTGGAGTTAGGTTCTCGCACTTGAGGACTTTTTCAGCGGGGCAGTTTGGATCGGGGAGTTCTGGAATTGAGAAAAATTGGGATTTTTGGGAAAAAAGTGAAAAAAAAAACAAACCAATATTCGTTATATCCATTCTGTCGTATCCTTCGAACCATTCTGGACCAGGCTGCGACAGGGCTCCACGACCACCGCCGAAAGCGCGGTCATTACTCTGAAAAACAGTACTTTTTTGAAGGAAAACAAAGACGAAAATTTTTCAGCTCGAAAAATGGACGGAAGCAAGAAGTTTTTCAGCAAAGATCGCCGAGAAACATTCAAAAACGTTCCGGAAGAAACTGTGTTTCTCTTCGAATCATAAGCTATGCGCCTTTAATACCGTAACTCATTGAAAAAAGATTAGAAAAAAAAATATTTTTTATTCAACCACAGCGTATTTGTATTTTTCTAGTTTTCATAGGTTTTTTGACTGAAAAAATTATTGATGAACTTGTTAAATGCATTTTTCAAACTAAAATATTAAGTCGGTTTTTTTGTAATTTCCCGAAAATGGAGAAAATACTTCGAAACCCGTGTCACAATTTTGTGCTTGCGCCTTTAAATTTTTGGATACGGTATTCTTCAAAAAATAATTTTCCAATTTTCGTTTGCCATTTTCCTGATTTTTCTTCGATTTTCTTCAAATTTTACACATTTCCGTTAGTTTTTCTCGCTGATTCCATCGGTTTTCATCAATTTTTTTGAGTTTTTAAACATTTTTCTCATCAATTTTCACTCAAAATCGAAAAACTCACCGTTGTTTCCTGACTTTCCACTTTCTTGGAGCCCGACGCCACAGTTTCTCGCCTGTAGGTTGATGGTGATGTTCCACCTCCGCCGAAAAGTTCCTAAAACAAAAAAGCCGTTTTTCCAATTTTCCGAAAAAAAAACCTACCATCATTCCGGAAGACATTTCGAGACCCTTGTTCTTCTGCCGCGTTGGTGCCGGAATCGCAACTTTGACCGGTACTGGAGAGGATTTTCCTTCGGATCGGGCCGACGTAGGCAGTGAGGACACACTCGTCTTCTTAATCGCCGTATTCAACGAGGTTCGACTATTCGGACGGCTCCCCTGTTGTCCTAGCTTATTCAATCCTGGAAGGGGCGGTTTAGACTATCGATTTCTATATATTTAAATCTAATCTAACCTTCACTACTCCTACTTTTATTAGAAATCGTTTCCACGTCATCTAGATTCCTTAGAGCTGGAATCGCTGGTGGTTGCTGTTCAGATGTAGTAGATGGGGCTCGTGTATTATACGGAGAGTCTGCTAGGAATGTAATTTCGACAAAATATTTCGTGCCTTGTTGGGATCTGTAAACTTGGTGAAATTGATAGTTTTGATGGGAATTTGATGAGCTTACACATGATTGGCCGATCTAATTGGTGCTAAGAACGGGAGCATTTTAGATTATGTAGATGTGTCCGCCAACTAATGGCCCTCCTCTATTGATAAATATACGCGGTTTCTGTAAATTTATGAGATTTTTTGAGGTTCGGAAGCAAAAAAGAAGTCGAAAATGGAAAAAAAGAGATGGCTACAAACGAAAACATCAATTTTTTCATATACAGCGAAAAACAAAAATTCAGGACAGAAACAGCAAAATAATCCGGGAGACAAAATAGAAGGGAATTATCTAGGGAATTCGAATTACCAGAGAAAAAAAATCTAGTTCTCTGATTGGGTCTTAAGGGAAAAATGAACAAAAAAAAACAAAACCTTTTTTTCTGAAACTAGAATGCCCACTAAAAAAATAGTGGCCTAAAAATACAGAAATGCAGTAGCCTAACTATTTCGTAACATTCTAATTCTCGCTGAAAAACAAGGAAGAAGCCTCCAAAACGACGAATCTATCGATGTTAGAAAATGGGACCTCGAAGCTGTCTCCTCCTCCATCTCTTCTCGTCCTTTTCCCCACCATCCCGGAGAGTGTTCCCTCTCTTTCTCTTCCACCCTCCACTTCACTTTCTCCCTCCATCCTTCTCCTCTTCCTGCATCATCATCTCCGTTGCAAGCACCCAGAGAATCGGCCGCTGCTTTCCACACAGAAATGAGTGGTCAGAGACGCAGAGACAAACCGAACAATGTAAGGTCACTCTGGTCTCTCTGACACTCTCACCTCCTCGCAATCGTTTCTGTGTGTGTTTCGTCCTTCCGCCCCGCTTTCCGCCACCGCACTCTCCGGGTCGCCGCCCGCACCGACCGATTTATCGATTTACAAGGGGAGTGAGAGCGACTCTCTCTCCGATCATTCAAACTTTTATACAGCTTTTTGAATTTCGCGCCTGCGTTCGAAATTGATACGTCGGGTGTTCGATGCTTCGGACGCTCTTTTTTATGAATCAAATCGCATATGTTTATATTTATTCGTTCGATGTTTATTTCGCAAGAGTGTCCGTTCAAATAATGATTCATCGGCAAATCATTACCGCAAATCATCATCTGATGATGAACCTATTTATTGTTTTTGTCGGGTTTTTGTTCTAGAAATAAAAAATCGATTCGGTTGCATTGCTCACGCTGAAATATTGCTTTTTTCTTGTAAAAACGTGCATTTTGCGTGAATTTTGAACTTCTGTCATTTTGATTCTCCGTTTCCAGTGTTTCCGTGAGTTCCATCCGATCAAATCGTCGATAAATTTGTCACAAATTTTGAAAATTCTATGATCTCTTCCTTATAATTCAATTTCTGCCGCGAGCGAAACCAGGAACGTTTTTCAAAATTCCGTTTTGATTTTCAGTGGAAATCAGATGAATTTTTGTCAAAAAATCGGTTTTTTTTTCAAATAGATTTCCACTCGGTTTCATCAGTTTTCTTCCTAGAAATTACATTTTTGCTACAAGCAAAACCACTCCGGTTTCAGAAATTTCTGTAAAATACTAGTGAAAATTTGATGCATTTGAACCAAAAATCAGATTTTTGAGGAACGAAATTTTTATTTTTCCCGGTTCATTCAAATTTAGTCCTCAGGAGTTTTTAATATTTGGAAATCGATGTTCTGGGCTTTCCCTTCGACTATTTTTACTCAAAAACTTGCTCTTGTTGTGGAAAATCGATAAAACCTCGCGGAAAAATTGTGTGAAATTTTCAGAAAAATTATTTTCACGTCGGAAAAAAAAATTCTCATCGCATTTTCCGGAATGGAGCAATCTGTTCGTACAATTCCGGAGCGAAAGATTTTATCCAGTTGTTTCATTTTTTGTGTTTTTTTTCTACTGCTAATCTCATGGTCTCGCAGTTCCCTTCGCTAAGACACTCCGCTCCGAAAACTCTGAAAAATTCTGAGTTTTCGCATTTTCACTACTTTCGGTGTGGAGTGTCGTAGCGGTTTCGCGTAATTTAGCGGTCTGCTTGCTCATTTTTAAAGCTAACAAAGTTCCCTCGCTTTCAAAATTGTTTTTGTTATTCTACCTGTCACATTTTACCTGAACCACTACTCCTCATTTCCTTCCAATTTCCGCTTCCTACCACTCCCCACACCTCATCAACATCCCCTCAATTTACCTATTTCCAGCGACGCCGATGTCGTCTCACCAAGTCCAACAATCCCTATCGCGTGCCAGTGCGAAGTACGCCGACTCAGCTAAAAAAGATGTGCTCGGCGCGCTCGCCCAATTCAAAGATCTCTCACCGGGCACCGACACCTTCCTCTTCCCAGATGGAAAGCGTCGAACGGCATTTCGACTGAAAGGAACAATTCCAGTCTACTATAAAGGCGCATGCTATAATATTCCAGTGACCGTATACCTTTGGGATACGCATCCCTATTATGCACCCATTTGCTATGTCAACCCAACAGCGACGATGGTCATTAAGGTGAATAGGAACAGTGTTTGTACATTGATCATTTCTTATCATTTTGCAGGAGTCAGAGCATGTGAACAAAGAGGGAAAAGTGTTTCTGCCGTATCTCAACGAGTGGAGGTTTCCCGGTTACGATTTGAGTGGACTTCTTCAGATGAGTATCCAAATTTTGATTCTAAAACACAAAATATGAAACTAGATTCGAAAATTCGACAAATAGAGCATCTTAATCTAAAATTCCTTATCATAAACCGTGCAAACAGTACCCTTATCTAATCTTTTTCTTCTTTCACATGATGGCAATGGTGTTCCAAGAGAAGTGCCCCGTATTCGCTCGTTCTGCTGCCAATGCCGCCGCTGCAACTCCATCGGCTGGCTCATCGGCCTCCTCCACACCGACACCGTACCCGTCTTCACAACCGGCAATGCCGACACCGTATCCTACTGGATCCGGAGCAACTCCGTATCCTAACTCGACACCATACCCATCTGCAGGGGGAATGGGTTATAAGTGAGTTTCTTGTAGGGAACAATGGAGAGTTTGTGATTTTTTATAAGATGATTAAAATGATTAAAGACGCATCAATTTTTTTCATCTAGGTCAGCCAATAGAAGAATGTAGAGCTTTAATTACTCCCAAAGTTGGCTCCCCGACATTTTAAAACCGTGACATTTCGAAACCCGACATACCGAAACCGTTGGAAACAAGGCTTGAAATTTCCGAATTTTTTGACTCGATTTTAATCGATTTTCTGAAAAAATAATCATAACAACATAAAAATTCGAACTTTTTCTTAGAAAAATCTTTGTTGGAAATTTTATCTTGTTCTAATTTTCCAGAAAATCGATAAAAATCTAGTAAAAAAATTTTGAAAATTTCAAGCCTAATTTTCAACGGTTTCGAGGTCTCGGGTTTCGAAACGTCGCGGAGCCCCAAATTTGTACCGATTTTCTGCTCAGAAATAAATATTTTTTGAATTTTTTACCAGACAATTTTTAGTCATAAAGACCTGTTCTCATTGCTCCTAAACCCCATCTATTCTTCCAGTCCCTACATGAACGTCCCTCAACCGACACCGTACCCAATGGGTGCCGGCGCCACCCCTTATCCATCGTCCTCCTCGGCTTCAGGAGTCCCACCACCACGTCCACCACCAGTAACCTCTCAATCATCAATTAGCAGTAATGGATCGATCGATGCCTACAGAGCATCCTACATGACAGCCGTAGAGCAGAAGCTTCGAGAAAAATTGAGGGAGAGGATGGGTAAGAATTCCTTCTGATGGTTTTTGAAATTCAACTTTTTTTCTGCAGGAACCAACAGCGCCGAAATGGCTTCCATCAAAACGACGGGTGACGAACTCCGCGACGGACAACAGAAACTGAAAAAGATGGTCGAGGAACTCGAATCCCAACGGAACGCCCTTCAAACTGCCTGCGAAATTTATACGGCGAAGAAGGCGGAGCTGGCAAAAGCTCTCGCCGATGCGGGCGGTACTGATGCTCCACCAATTGATGAGGCAGTGGATGCTGCATTCCCACTTCATCGACAAATTGTGTTGAGCTATGTGAAGGATTTGACGTGCGACGATGTGATTTATACGTTGGGTAAGACAGGACTTGCGAACCTTCAAGGCGCACACAATTTTTTTTTGAGGTCTCACCACGAATTAAGTTGTTACTGTAATATAATTGAGAGCTTCTAGATAAGGAGGGCTAGCCATACCTTAAAGACGTACATAGTTTTTTTTTAGAAGGGTCTCACCACGGTTCAAGTTATACCTGATGAATTTAAACGGCAACTTGCCGAGAATACCCCGAGAAGTGATTGCACGTTTTTGAAAAAAGTGAAATTCGTACAGGAACCCCTTTTTCGTGGCAAGACCCCCGTAAATTTGAGGTAGTCTGACCATTAAAAATGAATAATTGACATTCGAAAAAAAATGTATAACAGTTACAACAAATATGATTCACATGTATAAAACACGCCCATAAAAATGTAAAGACAAAAAAAGTGTACGTCTATTTTTTCTCATTTTCCCCCTTCTATTTGATGACTCATAGTTCAGTCAGCACCCTCGTTTTTCTGCTTTTTTTCTGTACAATTTATAGGTTTTAAACGGTACTTTTGCTTTTCTAGAGTGAGAATTGGCTGAAATTTTTCCAGGAATTCATATCGACCTTGGTAAATAGGCCTGAAAATTTTAGAATCCGCAGGCAATTTCCAGCAGAGTTATGGTAGTCATAACACGGCTGAAAATTATCGTCCAAGTCTAGAAATTTTTTGAGTGACCCATCTAGGTCCAGATGAACCTCTGGTTAAAAATGCAGCCATTTTTAGGTAAATTCAACAGAAAAAATTCAAAAAAAACTCTAATTTTCCAGGTCAATCACTGAAAAAGAACAAGATCACCACTTCGGAATATCTCCGTCAAATTCGTGACGTCTCCCGAGAACAGTTCATTCATCGAGCCACAATGCAAAAGTGTCGACGAACTGCGGGTCTTCCAATTTAATTTTTTTTTGTTTTAATAATCACATTTTTTTTCTCTCAATTTCTTTTTTTGAATTTCCGCCATTTCCGCCCCTCTCTGTGATTACGCTTTTCATCCGATTTCTAGCTGATTTCCTAGCTCTTTTAACCACTTTTTTCATCCTTTTTGGAGAGAAAGAATTCCGAAAATCCCCTGGAGAGACACTAGAATTAATCGAAAAGTGCTGGCATCTCCCCACGTTTTTTATTGGTTTTTTCCTTTCCTCTTCGCTTCCGTTTTTCCCCTTTTCATCGATGACTCTTTCAGGTTTTCTCTGCCCCTTCTCACAATGTAAATTATATACATACTTTTTTTATTGAACAAAAAACCCAAATTATTAATTTTTATTTTTTGAATTTATTCTGTGAATTTTACCCGTTTTGCACGGTGCTCATACCTACCTCTCTCTTTTTCTCTCTGTTTCTCTTCATCTCTCTGCTATTCCTCCACCTATTTTCAACTGCCAAATTCCTCATTTCCAGCCCCCGATTACTGTGTGTAGCTTCAAATCGTGTAGGCGCCGCCCCCGCAGCAGTCCCATCAGATGCAAGCGATCAAATGTGTCGTCGTCGGTGACGGAGCCGTCGGTAAGACGTGTCTTTTGATCTCGTACACGACAAACGCCTTCCCCGGAGAGTATATTCCGACGGTTCGTTTTTTTTGCGGGTTTTTAGATCAAAAGTCTGCAGTTTGGCGGGAGGGCGTTTGCGGACTTGGCATCATATCTCACGACGACTTGGGTTTTGAGCAGGAAACTGCTCAAAAACCAAATTGTCGTGAAATCTGATGCCGTGTCTGCAAACACAATCACGGCAAATCGCATGAAATTTGACGGGACGGTGTTGTTTTCGGTGTTTGCAGACCCGGCATCAGCTCTTACGACAATTGTGAATTGCCGTTAGTGTCGAGGCCACTTCTGCAAACACCATCACGTCCGATTGCAGACATCGTTACTCGAAGCCTCAAAACTCGCAAACATAAACTCTAATTTTCCAGGTCTTCGACAACTATTCAGCAAATGTGATGGTAGACGGACGGCCGATAAACCTCGGTCTATGGGATACAGCCGGACAGGAAGATTACGATCGGTACGGTTTTTCCCTCGATTTTTGAGAATTCAGACTGTTTAGGCCACCCCAAGCCCTCTCGATCCTCCTAAACCACTGAATTTCCAGACTCCGCCCACTCTCCTATCCACAAACGGACGTGTTCCTCGTGTGTTTCGCCCTCAACAACCCAGCGAGTTTTGAGAACGTTCGCGCCAAATGGTATCCAGAAGTGTCACATCACTGCCCCAACACGCCCATCATTCTCGTTGGAACGAAAGCCGATTTGCGTGAGGATCGGGATACTGTGGAGAGGTTTGTTGAGGGATATACGGATAAACAGATATACGGACAGACAGACATACAGAGAGATAGACCGACAGATAGACAGAGATTGAGACCGACAGATTGACAGATAAACAGACAGACATGCAGACATGCAGAAAGATAGATAGACAGACAAAAAGACAGATAGACAGATAGACAGACAGACAGATAGACAAGCTACCAGGGCCAGCCAGACAGATAGATGAATTGACTTAGTTAATGGCTTAAAAACAGACTGAAATACAGACGGACTGACAGACAGAAAGACAGACAGACAGACAGACAGACAGACATAAAGATAGACAGACAGATTGATAAATAGACAGGTAGGCAGACAGATATACAGACATACAGACAGACATACCGACCAACAAAAAGGCAGACAGACAGACAGATAGACATACAGAAAAACAGACAGACAGACAGAAAACGATTTTTCTATCCTCCAAACAATGAAAAATCACCCATTACCAGACTCCGCGAACGCCGCCTGCAACCAGTGAGTGCCACCCAGGGATACGTGATGGCCAAGGAGATCAAAGCAGTCAAATATCTGGAGTGTTCCGCCCTGACCCAGCGAGGACTGAAACAAGTGTTCGACGAGGCGATTCGCGCCGTCCTCACCCCACCACAGAGAGCCAAGAAGAACAAGTGTACGGTGCTCTAAATTATAATTTTATCCTCCCCTTATTCGCACTCTTTTCGCCCGTTTTTTAATTGTTTCAATGGGTTTTACCTTCTTGTTTTTCTTTGCAAAAATCCTCTATCTCTGGCATGTTTAGGCTCAAAGTCCTTTCCAGGCCCCCTGAGATCCTTAGACTCCGCCCCCTTTTCCCCCACATCCTGAACTCTCTGTGATGCGATCATTTACTTATCCCCTTCTCTCATTTTCTTTGTTGAAAAGTTTAAAATCATCATCCCAAATCATAATTCTGCAAACAAATATAGGTCCACATTTTGCTTAACAAACGGCCAAAAAATCAACCACAAGTGCTTTTTTCCCTCTCCAAATTTGTTTCTTTTTTCAAAAATTGGTTATTATTATTAGGATTAATTTAATACTCCACCCACCCACCATCAACGAATGCTCCCCCTCTACAACACGACGAACCCCCTTCCTTCAACATCATCAAACAAATACTACCGTTTTCTCCCACTCCACTTTTTGTAAAATTTTATATCTTGAAATTCACTCTCTCTTTTTTTTTCTCGGTCCTTCTCTAAACTGTTATCTGCTTTCTTTTAATCCATATTTTATTATTTTGTCGACTTGATTTTCTATATATGAAATATTGAGAATTCTTTTTTCCTAAATTATGAGAAATTGGCAAATTTTTCAGTTTTTTGGGTCCCGAAGCGAAAATTCCTTTTTTTTGAGAAGAATTAGCAGTTTAGCCTCCAAATGGCAGGTTTTTTTTCACAGTTTCGACAAGTTCACAAATATTTTCTTTGAAAAAGACATTTTTGCTAGATCCTAAGAGTTTCTGAAAAGCTGTTTTTGTTTGCAGGACAGGAATCAAAATAAAATTCACATTTTATCATATAGTTTGGAATCAGAACCCTAAAGCGATCTCCCATCGATACCATTCGGTTATTTAGTATGGTGGCGGAACAGGAACTTATCATACAGATGGGTCTTGCAACGCAAGAAAAACGTCTTACTGTATTTGTTACAAATCATTTTTTGTATAATCACGTGTAAACTTTAACCCTTGTTCACACTTTCACCTCTTTGATCTTTTCTGATAAGATCTAAGGTCAATCTAACTCTAAATTACTGAAGTAAATTCAGTTTCGTTTTTGACTTTCTTATTCTCTCGCCACTCTTCTATTGGTTTGGAAATAGTCCGGTTTTCAAAGACACAACAACTGGCGATCAGGATGAGATTCAAAATATCAAGAATATGCCAAAACCAGAAAATGTAAGTTTTTCGGCTCTGTCTGCTTTTAAAGGTACCATGACAAAATAGAGGTACCATGACAAAATGGAGGTACGAGGTCAAAATGGAGGTACCATGGATAAAATAGAGGTACCAAGTCAAATGTGGTTAAAATGGAGGTACCATGGTCAGAATGGAGGTACCATGAATAAAATGGAGGTACCATTGATAAAATGGAGGTACAATGGTTAAAATAGAGGTACCATGGCTGAAACAAAGATACAATTGCTCCAACGGTTGTTCTGGCAGGAAGTAACATGCTATGAGGTTTGACGGTTTGTTTGTTAACCTTCCGAAGCGCGAAGGATTTTTCTGTTTTTTTATCCGCTATTGTTTTTATTCAATTGATGTTCTGTAGTACATACATTAGTCACTACAAAAATTCAAAAAAAAACGTGATCTCTCATTAAAAATTATCTGATATCCCATATTCCCATAGAAAAGTGATTAGATTCTATTATAGAGCAGATGTGTTTTGTAATAATTTTCGGGCCACCCATCACTGTTTTTTGAAGTTTTGGTCTCCTGTGGTTTTATATCGCCTTAGATTCTGCTTGTAAGAAAATAGTTATACTTGTTTGTACAATGGTTGGTGTCGACTTTTAATAATGCTTTTCTCATTGATTAATTATTTCTTATTAGTATCAAGGTGAAAAGAAAGCTTCCGCAAATTTGGGATTTTTCGTAGTGGAGCAGTTTTTGATTTAGTTTTCTCCCTGATAGTTTTCTACCAGCTCGGCATAACCACCGTTAAACTCTCATCAGTATTGGTCGACTTCTTCAAAGATACAGTAAGTTATAAGGGTCTTGGTTGAAGCCTGTTTTTCGGGAAAAATTGTATCAATCATTTCAATTAAAAATACACATTTGCGCATGGGTACTACATCTTAAAAAAATCAGGACTAGATATCCACTCTCCGCCGATTTTCTTATTTTAGACCTCTCAACTGTTCAGAATTCTTCAACTGAGGTGCTAAAAAAATGTTTGTATTGTTTGCAGGGCTGGGCAAATTGCTTGACCACGTTTTCAGTTCGACGGACTGCGTGACCTGTTTCGGTTAAACTTTACACCGAACGGTAGATTAGCGAGTTTGGAAATAACATGCAGTTTTTGAAACAATTACTTGATTTATAGCCAAGATATACAACATCCAAAATCAAAATTCAAGCAATTTGCCCAGCCCTGATTGTTTGCACACGGAGGAGAAACAAAAAGTGTCAAAAGAAAGTTTGGCAAAAAATCGAAATTAAACGATATCAAATTTTTGGTCGAAATTTCAATTCATTTTCGAATGTTCTCCAAATGGAGAAACATTGTATATCTGATCAAGAATTTTTAGGTGGGTGATATACATGCCCACACCGGTAATTTTGAAAAAAAATTGAGAAAAACTGGTTGGGAGCATTGCTTTTTTTGAAAAACAAAGTCTGATCATGTCCCTTATAACTAACTGTGTCTTTTTAATCAGTCGACCAATAATGAGGAAATTTGGTAATGCCAAGCTAGTAGGTTTCTATATAGAAAAAACTAGATTCAAGTATCTGCTCCACTGAGAGGAATTGCCAATTTGCGGAAACTTTCTTTTCTTTTTAAAACAACAACGTGTCCAACTAGAAAAAAAAACTATCATAATGTTGAAAATGTGGACGGACAAATTCTTCGGTCGACTTTCACGGAACAACATCACAGATGCTCTATGATAGAATCACTTTTTCGAATGGGAATATGAATAACCGAAAAAATTTTAAGGAGAGATCAAAACATGTTTTTTCAGGAGGATTATTGTAGTGACTTATGTATTGGAAGTGAAAGAAAGTTTATGTGCATTTTTGAAAATTATAGTTTTCGAGAAAAGAAGGTTTAGAAATCAAACATGTTAATTTTTTTTTATCCACAACTGTCTGGTCTCTATTTTGCCAAACTCCGTATGCCTTCCCTCTAAAACGCAGCAAGTTTTAAACTCAAATAGGCTCTCTGTTGGGTGGCTTATTGACGCCGCTCATTATTGGACATTTTTGTCTATAAGCAAGACTATCAACACCAACTACTACTGCTCCCAAAAATAAAAGTGAAATTAAATCTCACTTGTCGAAGCATCTGATTCTTCTGAAAAATGCCCCTCCACATACAGCCAGAACTACAAAAGCCTTTCTCGCCAGATCCGACTGAACGTGTCATGCTCACATTCTATTCACTCCTAATAATGTTCTTTCCAATCACTACATTTTCAATGATGTTCTCTCTTTTGAAGTAATTGACTTTGAAAATTGCGATAATACCAAGAAATGGTTGATTGACTACCTCAGTTCGAAAATTCGTACATGGAGTTTACCAACTAGATGACAGACCTTTGTAGATAGTAATCGTCAATATTTTTGATTTCATTATTCGTTCGCATTATAGAATTTTTAAAAAACAGAACTTTCTTTCCAACCAGGTACGTACGGAACATCAATTGAATAAAAACAATAGCGGATAAAAAAACAGAAAAATCCTTCGCGCTTCGGAAGGTTAACAAACAAACCGTCAAACCTCATAGCATGTTACTTCCTGCCAGAACAACCGTTGGAGCAATTGTATCTTTGTTTCAGCCATGGTACCTCTATTTTAACCATTGTACCTCCATTTTATCAATGGTACCTCCATTCTGACCATGGTACCCCCATTTTAACCACATTTGACTTGGTACCTCTATTTTATCCATGGTACCTCCATTTTGACCTCGTACCTCCATTTTGTCATGGTACCTTCATTTTGTCATGGTACCTTTAAAAGCAGACAGAGCCGTTACAATCACTGGAACAATTGTTCTGGCAGGAAGTAACATGCTATGAGAATCAGGTTGTTCGTAAACCTTCCCAAGCGCCGGTAATTTTTTTGGTTTTTTTATCCGTTAAATTTTTATTCAATCGATGTTACGTACATAAAATATCGAAATATCCTCAATAATCCATATTCCCATCCAAAAGTGATTTGATTTTATCATAGACAATCTGTGGTGTTGTTTCGGGAAAGTCAACCGGAGAAATTGTCGGTCTGTATTTTCAAAATTATGAGAGATTTCTTTGTCTAGTTGGACACGCTGTCGTACTAATAACAGTGATGAGAGGTCCGAAGGCCAGAGTGTTTTCTCGGAAAATACACTGAAAAACTGGAGTGGAAAGCAGTTGAAAAAATAACTAGCGACCAGTGCCGTTTTCGGAACTCACCGTAAAACACCGTTTTGGCCAGCCTAGTTTCAGCATCCAAAAGTTCTTTCTGAAACTATTAGGTTGAACCAAAAACTTCCGCAATTCCGGGATTTTTTGCAGTAAAACATTTCTTTGAATCTAGTTTTTTTTTCTGGATAGGCAGTTTTTTCGGCTTGGTTTCCCTAAAACCTACCGAAGAAAATTTCCGGACCCTCGGAACGTATCATCGGCCCAAATAAGATCAGCCGAAGTCAAAACCGGCTATGGGAAAAGACCCTTGTCACCGGCCAAGCTTGTAAATAAGACCGGCCAAGAATTGATATATTTTTACTGTTTTGAGTAATTTGCTCGTATTGTTGTTGTCTGGTCCGTTTGTTCCCTAAGTCTTGTTCAATAGTATTTACGCTTTCGAAGGTTAATATAATTGGTCTACCATTAAATAGGCTTGGATAACACATCAAAAAAGACTTTTAGAGTACAAAATCAAGACAAGAATCCCGTTAAAGGTTTTGAGGCCCCTAGTATTTCTTGAAATCTCGACTCGACTGTTTGTTCAGTAAACTATGTAGATAATTGTTTTTTGTTCAACAGATTCAAAAAATCTCAATTCTTGGCCGCGCATTTTCACAAAATTGCCTGGTTCAATTTTCAAGCTCGGCCGGTGATGAGGATCTACTCCCTTAGGCCGGTGATAATTTTTGAGGGTCCGAAAAATTTCTCCGGACGGTGTTTTTTCAGCCCGTGATATTTCGGCCGGTCTTAATTTTTACGGCCGGGCTTAGGAAAACCAAGCCGTTTTTTCTTGATATATCTAGGCATGACCACCACAAAAATGTCATTACTATTGGCCATCTGCCTCAAAAGATACAGTAATATATAAGAGTATTGGTCGGACCCTGTTTTTCAGAAAAGCACCATTCCCGACAAATTTTTCTCAAACTTTTCTATTCAAGACAGTCCTATAAGCATCTGAACTTGTCACCAAAAAACGGTCCTAAAGTTGGGAGGTCGAAATCAAGAATTTCTGCGGAGAGTGGATATCTCGTCATGATTTTTTAAAGGTGTATTACCCATGCTCATATGAGTATTTTAAAATGAAAAAAATTGAGAAAATCTTGTTGGGAACAGTGTTTTTCTGAAAAAAGGGTCCGATCAATACTCTTATATCTTACTGTATCTTTCGAGACAGTTGGCCAATAGTTATGATATTTTGGTGGTTATCATGTCTAGCTGGTCGGTACCTATCAAGTGAAAAAAAAACAACTGTTTCTACTGCAAAAAATCCAGGATTTGCGGAAATTTTATTTTCACCTCAATAGATTCCGTGAATGGATCAAAGATAGTAAGAGTGATGTTTCTTCCTCAAACCTGCACTACATACTTGGGGAGATTAAGACTAAATCTCAGATGCTCATCGAGCACCTCTTTGTCGCCTCCAGAACATGACCTGAATGTTATGCTATAAAAATGACAACAGTTTTTTAAATGTGCCTTGGCGAATTCTATTTGATCTTGTAAAAACGTCATCTACTTTTCAAAGTTACGGGTCTTCTTCAAAAATTATTTTAATCAATCAGTCATTCGCACTTAATTTCGGACCTCTCATCACTGTTATTAGTACGACAGCGTGTCCAACTAGACAAAGAAATCTCTCATAATTTTGAAAATACAGACCGACAATTTCTCCGGTTGACTTTCCCGAAACAACACCACAGATTGTCTATGATAAAATCAAATCACTTTTGGATGGGAATATGGATTATTGAGGATATTTCGATATTTTATGTACGTAACATCGATTGAATAAAAATTTAACGGATAAAAAAACCAAAAAAATTACCGGCGCTTGGGAAGGTTTACGAACAACCTGATTCTCATAGCATGTTACTTCCTGCCAGAACAATTGTTCCAGTGATTGTAACATGATTAACTCATCTTACCTCTACTTGAGCCATGGTACCTCCATTCTGACCATTGTACCTCTATTTTAACCATTGTACCTCCATTTTATTCATGGTATCTCCATTATAACCATGGTACCTCCATTTTAACCACATTTGACTTGGTACCTCTATTTTCTCCATGGTACCTCCATTTTGACCTCGTACCTCCATTTTGTCATGGTACCTCTATTTTGTCATTGTACCTTTAAAAGCAGACAGAGCCAGTTTTTCCATCTTTCTAAAATTTCAACCTCTGCCCACCACTTGACGCTCTAACCAAAAAAGACGCTGACTACACGTGCACCCGGAAGTGTCAAAAATCGTTTGACCCAATCAAGGAGACATTCCAACCCGATCTGCTGCTGACTCATTTCGATCCAAAGCTTCCAATCATCGTGGCCGCCGACGCTTTCCAATATTTCATTCGTTGTGTCCTCTCATATCGGTTTCCAGAAGGTACCTAGAAAGCCATCTATCACGTCAGCACGTC
Source organism: Caenorhabditis brenneri (assembly GCA_000143925.2). Classification (NCBI taxonomy): domain Eukaryota; kingdom Metazoa; phylum Nematoda; class Chromadorea; order Rhabditida; family Rhabditidae; genus Caenorhabditis; species Caenorhabditis brenneri. Next base: position 30,814 of record GL380347.1, read on the forward strand.
GGTAACTAAGTCTCCAAACTGTAGTCATTGCGACCGCACTTTTACTGTATCATTTTCTCGATAAGTGAGTCATTACGGTACTAACTACAGTAAGTTGCGGAATGATGGAGGTATCGAAACTGAAGAGACGGACAAAATTATATTCGGATGATAAAAGCAGTAAATTGAATCAGAACACACGGCGGGGCAAAGGGAACGTGCGGCCGGCGCGGCGAAATTTCTAGTCCGCGAGAAGGCGCGCCGCGAAATTCAAATATTTTTTCCGAATCAGTAAAACTTGCTTTTCTGATGTTTTCAAAGTCGGAAACAAGTTTTTACACTGAAAATATCTAGTTGATTGAATAATCAAACCGATTCAACAAAGTTTTTTCAATAAAAATTTGCTCAGTACGACGAGATTTCAGTTTACATTTTTTTCAAAAAATTATATCTCAAAAACTAAACCTACAATTTTTCTGAAAATTCGTTTATAGTGACTTCAAAACGTGCAAAACATTTTGATAGTTTCCAAATTTTGATAAAAACTTCCTATCAAGCAGCAATTCCAAGATGAGCATTAAATTTTCTTTTTCGTCTGTACGGACTACTGTAAATCGAAAAGTCCGCAGAGGTACGCAATAGCTTAAACTGAGTATCGCATGCAATTAATTTCTCGGCCAACGTTGCTTTTGCCCCGCCGTGAACAGCAAACTTTTTATCCAGATATGATGAAAACACAGGCGCAAATTTTGGTACGCATGCGCGGTTAAAGATTAACTGACGCGAGAAAAAGTTGGACAAAACTAAAAACACGCTTCTATGTTACCAACCACTAGAAATATTAGGAAAAAAGGTTTTGCAAAGGTTTTCAGATTAGTAAAACACATTTGTCAATAATCGTTCATCAAGGCATAAATAGTTCTGTCGTTACGATTTTGAGTTACCATCAATTAGAAACAATTGGCATTATTGGTAGATTTTTTTCAGACTTCTAGAATCAAGGCAATGTTTCTTGAAAAATATACAGCTTCACACATTTTAGAAATCGAGTCATATGTATTCTTGTGTAGTGTTCGGGTGAAATATCTAAGGAGAAAGTGCTAGGAGATCAGCATTTCCCTGGTTTATGAAATTAAATCACTTTTGTAATTTGAATATTTGATCAAGCTTGACGCGTTATTACACGGATTAATACGTACGTCTTTATCATTTCCAGTTTACCATCCTCTAGAAACCGTAGAAAGATCAGATTTCCCTCATTTTCAAATCGGTACTTCTGACACTTTGATATTCATTTTTTAAGGTCAGTTAATCGGAATTTGCTTTTCCAGTCAAAACTGAAAGTTTCAATTCTAACTGTGAGTAGCTTTAGGTCAGGCATTCAACCATAATCTAATTAGTGGACCACATTTTCAGAAAATCATTTGTCAATACTTGATAACAGTAATAATATATATAGCTACAGCCTCAATTCCAGCTTGCTCACATTTTCATTCAAGTTATTTTTTTAATTTTCTAGTTAGGTCGTGTGCTATAACCGCAATAGTGCTGAGGTAACCGCTGCAGAGTTACCATCCAATAGAAACAGTAACAAAACATGTTTCAATACTGCTAGTTTTACATCAATGTAACATATTGATATTCGTGGTTCAAAATCATTTCTAACATCCAGTCAAAACTTTCTTTTCCAGTCAAAGTTTGATAATAAATCTGAATTCAAACTGTGACTAAAGGGGACAAATTCAGGTACAGCGCGCAATCACAAATTATCAAACAAAGCGTGTAGAAATTCATTTGTCAATACTTCATAACAGTAATATAATCTATTCAATTCCAGCTCTTTCACACAACCACTCAAGTGATATTCTTATTGTCGGTGACTCTCCCTCCATTCCCAATCATCATCTTATCTGCAGTGGTAGTAATCAAGTGTGTTGGAATCTGCAAATTGTATCCAATTGTTTTCTGTTTGCTAACAACTCTAATCGGGCGGCTAATCTTGTAGCGAGGGTACTTGGATATCGAGTTACCAGGTTACAATTAGGTCAACTAGTTAGGGGGGGGGACACTTGATTACAGTAAGCAGTTTAGGGGGATTAGGCTAATCCTATCTAAACTTTGATTCACTCTAATGAAAATTCATCCCGGCAATTGAATGCATTTTATCCAAAGAGCCCAGTAATCACAATAATGTGAAACATGAAGATTCTATTGAAAAACCTATAGGTGAGGCATACCCAGTTACTTTTGAAAATTTTGTAATATGATCAACTAAACAAATGTCCAAGACATTTTAAACATTTTATTAGTTGAACACTTATCGATAATTTTGAAGACAACCTAGACATGCCGCTCTGAACACATGGTACCGGTTGTACATCTATAACAAATTTTAAGGTATGGGAAATCTAGGCATTAGCTAGGTATTTTTCATATCCTTTCTCAATGAAATTGATAACACGCGTAGTAAAGGACCTGTGCCCCTGGTTACAACTAGCACCAATAATAACTCTCTGATACAGTAAAAACTACACTTACCGTACTAAAATTCTGATAGGGATACCCATAAAAAGGGTTTTGATGGCACATAAAATTGAGTGGAGATGTTGTTTGAAGTGACGGATTTTGAATGGAAGTTGTGGCAGTTGGACTGATTGAAGAGTTGAATAGAGCTGCTCCAGGGGTCCAGGCTGAAATATATTAATCACATTAAATGTGTATCAAACCAATGAAATAAAAGTATTGAATTTAAGAGAGTAATGAAACCGTAATTATATGGACTTCAGAATAGGTTTGGCACAAAAAACTTTTTGAAAAAAAATATAGAATCCATTATTTTATATAAGACCTTTGCCGAGTCTGAAGTGATTAACAAAAAAACCAGATAAACTTACGTCGATATTGGAACAGATTTTATGATATTTCATGTAATTTCTGAAGGAGTAACATTTGAAAATATGATTAGAAACTGTATGATGGTTTTGAAACATTATTCAGTAAATGTAGTCTGATAAACATTAATCGCACCAAAATCAACTGCTTTGAACAAAATGCTGTTTCTGAAACTACACAAAATTACAAGATGGGAAACGCAATAGTCGGTTGCTTACACCTCCATTCATACTCTCTCCTATTATCGTTTTCTTGAAAAAGATTAAAAACCCTTAGGATGTTTTGGTAACATAAATCTTCAGAGCAAAATGGAATGATTGAAATTCCAATAGAATTCAGTTTTTGAAACTTTTCTTTCAAACTTGTTGCTAGGTAAGATCCATGAACAGACTGAATTCAACATGAAGCTTTCAAATGCAATTATTCAAACAGAACGCATGAATAAGCACAAAAGCATGATCGTTGTAAAAAGAGAGCTCGAGCGATTTGTGAATTTAGTGAAACACTGATCTAGTTGTCACAAAAATTTTTGAAATGTCTATTTTCCTTATTCTAATGAGACAGAAATTAAAGCAAAACTTCAGTCCATGGCCAACAACCGAAACTCAAGGTAATATGTTTTCCTGTTTCTTCTACTCTTGATTTTAGGAAAATATTGAAAGTGCCATTTTGCTGTCCTTCGATATACTCACTAATAATAGTCGCCTCCTCCTTAATCTTCTTCTTCATCCCTCCATCTCCATCTCCTTCACTTCCTCCATCCTCATTCGATTCTTCTGTTGGACTACTGTCACTACTCTCGTTCCTTTGACGTTTTCTTGCTTTTGCACGACGGTTCTTGAACCAGACCTGGATAAAGTGGCTTATGAAAAAAATAGGTTTCAGTGACTCAATAGTAATGGAATTTGGAAAAACTGTCAATTTGTAACGATTCATGCTAGATAAAGCAGGTATCTATCTATTTCAAAAGTGTATTTAAGTGAATGGTGTGCCCGGTAATTGAACATATACCAGCACTACCCCTTACATTTCACGACAACATAAAACAGAAAAAATCTGTTTCTAAAACCCAAAAAAATCGTGCTAATTCTCATGAAATATTCATTTCGTATTCAAGCATTTACCTGATCTAGCTCTGCTACTCATCTGCTCC
>GL380348.1:10135-20897 GCA_000143925.2 Caenorhabditis brenneri
CAAAATACTAATGATGTGACACCAGTCTCTCAAAAAAATTATTTGTAACTCAGAAATCAGAGCAACTGGATACACACTACGAAACTGTGGTAATGATGACAGTCTGCTAATGGTCACCGAGGCTTCTTATCGTATAAGCGATGCCATTATATTATTCCTAGGCGATATTGTACCCGTGCCGGCAATGTAGGTGTCTCCAAAGCTCTATAATTTTTTGAAGGGTTTCTTAAGGCTTATCACTGTCCAACTTGTATATGAGCTTTGAAATATTCTACCCCGTAGAACTGGATTGCACATGGCTTGATTACTTGTAATGTGGTCATCGAGAATGCCGGAAAATAAACATGGATTTTAGTGACGCTGAAGGCTGGAATCGTACGTGTACAACCCATGAATAGCGATCCCACGAGAAGCGTGCAGGGTAGGACGACATAATGTGGAAAGTACGAGGACCTGCTCTTTAGACACGTAAATGCTTCATTGGGTAAATAATATAATGTTTGGCCAGTCAAAAGTAATTACAAACCATTTTTCGTGGAAAGGACACTCGAATATTGAAGGTGTCATGGATCCCGGGAAACGACACTTGTTTGTTTTTTAGGACACTCCATTGTTTTTTAGGGACACTTGATTGTTTAAGACAGCAAGCAGTTTGATGAAAGGACACTTATTTGTTGAAAGGATACTCAATTGTTGAAAGAACACCTGATTGTTTTTGAGGACGCCGGTAAAATTTTTGGGACACTTAATTGTTTTTAGGGACACTTAATTGCTTTTAGGGACACTTATTTGTTGAAAGGACACGTAAATGTTGAAAGGACACCCAAACTGTAACAGAGCCGAAAATTTTTGAATTTTTTTTTTGAAAATTTTCGAATTTTTTTTTCAGATTTCCAACATTTTTTGAATGAAAATTCTCTCTGTAAAAGTCAATTGTTACCAAATTCCGATAACTTGACGCCGCATTGTCCGACCACAAAAACTACAGTATAAACTTAATTTCTACCGTAAGATTTATCGAATTTCATCAATTTTCATCAATTTTCAGCGATTTTTGAGCTTCTTTATCAGAAAAACAATGAAAATTTGTTGAAAATCGATGGAAACTGATGAAATTTGATAAATCTTACGTTAAAAATCAAATTTATACGGTAGTTTTCGTGGTAGGATACCGTGGCTGACCATCGAGTTGATATCGTCGTCTAGAACTGACTTGAACAGAAATCATCATAATAAAACCCTTCAAAAAACCCAAAAATACTGTTTTTATGCTCAATGTACCCCCGGAGCACAAAATTAGGGTATATTTTTTCGATTTTTCAAAATTCGCGGTAATTTTCCGGGCCGACCGGGCCGGGCCGGTGAAATTCCTGTCTCGGCCCGGCCCGGCCCTTCACAAGTATGTTGTACGTTATTTTCCTGGTAATATCCCGTGTTAGGTCTGACCTCATCAGAACCATTTAGATCTGGCCGGATGGGTCCGGATAGGCCGGATCAGGAAAAATCGGCCTGGATTGGCTTGAACCGAGCATAAAATAAAACTTGATTGGGCCAAATTGAGGCAAACTAGCCATGCCTGACCAAATTAGGCAGAACGGTCCAAATGAGTCAAACCGAAATGGATCGGTTTGGGTTGACCGGGTAAATTCGGACCGGATCAAGCCTGATTTGATCTAGTCAGTGTGAAGTTCAGCCTGATCAAGCTAGTTTGACACAGTTTTGGCCAATAAAGTCAAAACAGGCCGAACCGGGCCAAATCGGACCGAATAGAGCTAATCTGGGCCGGTACCTTACGGAAAAGCACCCGTTTTTTCAGATCTTCTTTGCCGCACTATTCGCAGTTTTTTCCAAAGAATTCGGATGGGTGAAAAGCCCCGGATTGATTGGAGTTTCTGTCTCCTATGCACTTGATGTACGTTTACTTTACACAAGCTGTATACCAATCACTATATATTTCCAGATCACGGAAGTGCTGAATCTAGCGGTAATAACAATTTCTTATATCGAGGCTAACATTGTTTCGGTGGAACGAATCAACGAATACACGAACACTCCGACTGAAGCGTCATGGAAAATTGAAAAGCATGCTCCAAAATCAGGGTGGCCGACCAGGGGAAACGTGAAGTTCGAGGGATATTCAACAAGATATCGAGAGGGACTTGATCTCGTTCTTCATGATATATCTCTGGATGTTGGAGCTGGAGAGAAGATTGGCATTGTTGGAAGGACTGGAGCAGGTAACAGGGTCAGGGAGGGTAACCGGGCATTTGTAAATGCGGACAGACATCCGGACAAGCAGAAATACAGACCGAAATCTAAAGATCCGGACAAACTGACATATATCTATCTACCGATTGAAGTACTCTAAATTGAGAAGGTATTACAGGGAAATCCTCGTTCGCCTTGGCATTATTCAGAATGATTGAACCAGTTAGCGGTAGAATCCTGATTGATGGCATCGATATTTCCAAAATAGGACTTCACGATCTTAGAAGTAACATTACCATTATTCCACAAGATCCCGTCCTTTTTTCTGGAACACTCCGTTTCAATCTGGATCCATTCTCCACGTATTCTGATGAAGAGTTGTGGAAAGCCCTGGAACTTGCTCACTTGAAAACCTTTGTTTCCACACTTCCTGATGAATTACTATACGAAATTAGTGAGTCCGGAGAGAACTTGAGTGTTGGTCAACGCCAATTGGTGGCACTGGCTCGTGCCTTACTCCGACGTAGTCGGATCCTTGTACTGGATGAAGCTACTGCTGCTGTGGACGTGACAACTGATGCATTGATCCAAGAGACTATTCGGAAGGAATTCAAGGGATGTACAGTGTTTACAATTGCTCATAGGTTGAATACGGTTATGGATTATGATAGGTGAGTGGCACACTGTAGATCTTGTCGTGAGAGTAAGGTTTCGAATGGCTCACTTGTCTTGAGAAATCTCACTATGAAAAAAAGCTCACTTTTTAGTATACAGCTAACTTTTCTAAGAAAAATTCAATTTTCTAGAAAAAGCTCTTTTTTTTTTGAGAAAGCTCACTTTTTAAGAAAAATCACACTTTTTTTTAGAAGCAGCTCATTTTCCTAGAAAAAGGTCACTTGTTTTGAAAAAACTCACTTTTCCAGAAAAAATCTCACTTTTCTAGAAAGAGCGTTGTCCTTCACCATATTACTCTCAGTATCCATTTTGCAGAATATTGGTGCTCGACAAAGGATCCATTCTGGAGTTTGACTCCCCTGATGCACTGATGGCTGACAAAAACAGTGCATTCGCCAGAATGGTTGCTGACGCGACACAAAAAGAGAAACAAGAATGAAAAATCATATTTTATCAGAATCTCCAGCTTTCGAAAATGAATTTTTAAAGAGCACACTCCCAGACATACATCCGGACACCCGGATATTGGCGACAATCTGGATCTTCTGGCTGAAATTAAGTTTCGAACTATTTATGTTAAAATTCGGAATAGATCAATCTTCCCGAGTAGAAAAAAACAGTTTTGAATTTGCTATTATCAGCCCCTGTTCAGTTCAGTTTCCATCTCACCACTTTTATTCTTTGTCATTACCCAGACACTGCGTGAGAAATCAGAAGTATTTTCTCTCTCTTGGATGACAACCAGATCAGATTCATTCCAAAGATAACACAGGGAGACAGGCAGGAAACACACTGTTTCTTGTTCTCTCCGTACAACAAGGAGGAGGACAATGAGTGATAACGCGTACGGGCAAAGATCATTCCAAGGAGAATGGAGGACAAGGGACGAAGACAATCGGAAACTTGGTATATAGGTTGGATGATAGGAAAGGGATAGAGGACATAAATACATACAAGAGACAGCCGGACAAATAGACAGACAGACATACAGACAAGCACAGAGAAATAACAAAAAAACCACAGAGAAAACTCCGAAATCTGAACATAGGAAATGTTTTTTTCCCCCCAAAAATTCCCCCTTTTCAACAAGCCACGCCCACTTTCAGTCCGGAAAAGAGGACTGTTGTAAACCCATAATGACATCGCCTCATCTGGACATCTGGACATAAAGACAAACAGACAAACGAGCGATCAAGTGATTAATTAAAAAAAAAAAAACTTTATTATTAATTCTGAGGGTAGAATAAACTATAATTATTATCAAAACTAATTCGTTCAATGAATCCCGTTCTCAACAAATAAGAGTACATATGATCGAAGTGATTCCAAATCTGAAAAAATGAATTTAGAATTTCAAACTTTTAAAAAATATATTTCGACTCACATTCCATTATGCGAATATGTTCCATCCGCTTCACAAGTCATGTCTGAATACACCAAAACATCCGCTTGAGTACCGTCCTTGATGTCAACTGCTCCACCAGGAGTGTCACCCTGAAACTTTGTCTGTCTGTCCGTATGTCCACTTTCAAACTCACTGCCATTTCTAAGACTGCACAAGACATCACGCCATTTCTTTGGCAACGGAACCGTGTCCTTTTACATCCATTCGCATCATCAGCCAGACTTCTGTAATTTTTTTTTTGAAAATCAGAAAGAGCTCCGTTGAATTGAACACTGGGAACTTACACTGGAACAGCTACTATGGCTGGATCCGATTTTATGACAGGTATGGTAGACGGGTCACATGTGGTGCATGCTGAACAACTATTTTTTTTGTTGGAAGACAGATAGAAGTTTGGGCCAACGACACATGAAAACTCCGGACATACAGACATACGGACAGACACCACGGTACAAGTAAATATATTCATTCAGATCTGCGGACGACCGAATATACAAAATTTTTGAATTCCCGCCTAATTTCCAAGTTTAAAAAAAATACAGCTGAAACTCACGAGGCGGTGCACATCCAACGAAACTGCATTTCAGTTGAGTGATTGGTCTTCTGAATATCAAAAAATGAGACGATTTCCAAGAAAGTGCTTCTCAGAACTCAATGACTTACAACACTTCATATTTACCATCTGGATTACATGACAATACAGCACTGACACTGGTAATAGGGTTACCTGGCGACCCAAATCCAGTGGTGACTGTCACATCTGGGCCAGTTGTAGTTGCCTTCAAATTATTTCAAATCGATTTTTTTTTGGTCGATAGGGTCATTGATCAACTTACGATAATACTAATTGATGTGCACTGTTGAGTGTCCGATCTCTTACACGTTATTAATGTTTCTTTACAGTCTCCCGGTGGGGCGAATTCCCTGAAATTATGTTTGGAAAAACTTGGAAAAAAACATCTGGACACGCAGACAAACAGCAATCATGACGTTCAGTCGTCGGGAAAAAAAATTCATTCGGATGCCTTGACTACTGGACGCACGGACATCCGGACATTCGGCATTTATGAAAAAGTGTCCAAACTTTCCGAATGAATAAATGCTTGGACATCCAGGCTCCAGGAAGGCATACAAACAGCTGTACATCCAAACTTCCAGACAATCAGTAATCATCCGGGTGTCCCGATATCCGGCCATCCAACTGCCAAGCGTCGGGAAATCCGGATACCCACACACACAGACAGATACTCACTCGGTAACAAAAGTGGTGCCTGGATCCATAACCGGCGCAATCGCATTAATATCGCAAGTTGAGCATCTTTCTGGAAACTCGAACTTTGTCTTGGAAAAATTTTTTTTTCAGAAAGAGCATACCAGCACAATTGTTGTATACACAAGCCAATTGCTTGTCGATAACTCTGTAAAAACTATTTTGCAAATCGTCGTTGAGAGTCGCACAAGCTGAAAATGAATCAATCTAACTTAAAATAAACTTACGTCGCTCCAAAAAAGTAGTTTCCAGTGACATCACATGTCAATATTGTACTAACCGAGTCGACCTGTGTTCCGGACGCAAAATCCGGGTTACCAACCATCTAAAGCATGAAAGTCAAGTAAAATGACAGTCGAGTTACTCTCACCCTGATTCCAATATCACAAACTTGAGTGTCCGTCCGTTTGCATGTAATTTGAGTTTCTTTGCATGCTCCGGGGGCTGCTAGTTCACTGAAAAAGATCCCTAGGATTCCAGTAGCTACAGTCTCACTTACGTGAACTCAAATGTTGAACCAGCTGGTAAGTTTTGCGGAGCAGCTAGAGTAAGGTCACAGGTTTGACATGGTTCTGAAAAATGAGAGTGTGCCTATAAAATTACAAAAAATCTCATAACTTACGTCTACAATTGACGAGTTCACACGTTATACCAGTAACTGTTTCGCTGAAAAATTGCATTTTTACTAGCAGTTTGAAGCCTTAGAAGGGGTCTATGCGGAAAAATTTGCTGAAGAGATTCTTATATCATTGGAAAGAGCTCAAAGGAGGACTGAAGTCACATTTTTTAATTCTGATTCCGGTAAATTAGGACACGCTGTACACTTTTTCCTCTTGACGCATATGTCGAAAATCACTCTGAAACGAGATATACAGCTGCGAAGAACAAGAAGTTCTCTTTTCCCACGAGGAGTACACGAGAGGACATAATGCGTTTTTGCAATGGAGAAACTGTTTCTGATCACTTTTCCGTACTTTTCTTGTTTTCTGATCATTTTTTTCTTGCTCTAAAGTCATAAAAAGAAAAAAAACACGAAAAAAACGGAAACAGTACAAAAAACGCATTACGTCCCTCGTGTACTCCTCCTAGGAAAAAGGGGACTTCTTGTTCTTCGCAGCCTTATATCTCGTTTCAGAGTGATTTTCGACATATGCGTCAAGAGGGAAATGTTTCTAAAATGTGCTAATCTACCCGAATCAAAAATAAAAAAAATTGTGACTTCAGTCCTCCTTTAACGATTTACATCAAAAATCCTCTTGGAGGTATGGTCGGAAACTCCATTTTTGATGTAATTCGGTGAGCTCTATTCGATGGTATTTATTTTACAAATTTCTCCCTAGCAAATTTTTTTATCCTATGCCCCCTTCAAATGTCTGTACATCCGGATGTCCGCTAGTCTAGAAGCTTACGTGAGAGCGGAATTTTTAAAAGTCCCATCATTTTGGCATTCCAGATCCAGAGAAGCGAATCCGGAGTTTGAATTGGATGAAGTGATAGGTGTTCCTGAGAGAGTGGTAGCCTGCAAACGGCTCTTTTATTAGAGGGGATGGAGTTCAGTTCTTTTCTCATACCGTAATTTCAACTGTTTCACATACTTGATCATCGGTTCGCTTACAAGTAATCAGTGATACTTTACATGGAACGAGATACTCTTCGATTTCAAATGTGTATTCAGGTGGGATGTTGGTTGGAAGTAGAGCTGCCGTATTACATGTTGTACACGCTTCTGGAAGTGTAATAATTGGTGGATGGGACCGGGCATCTGGACATCCGGATACACAGACAGACTTTCCCGAATCTGTTCCAGCAAAACAGATCATCCGGGAAGATGGACACCCGGACATACATAGAGACATACATAAAGGCATTCAGAAAAGAGGTGCGCCTGGACATCCGGACAAACAAGCATTCATATTCGGACAGCCGAAACATACGGACATGCAATATTAAGACCAGACATCCGGATAAACCGACATCCAGACCTACGTTCGTTCGGACATACAAACAAACAAGCATTCCGACCTCCCGGGCACAGATAGAATGAGTTCATCCGAAAATATGAAACATACCAGCACAATTAGTGTATACACAAGCCAATTCCATATCGATGGTTCTGAAAAATCAAAGTATGTATGTTTGTCCGGATGTCCGTGTACCAATAAACTCACGTTCCACCATAGGTAAACTGTCCATTGTTATCACATGTCAACAGGGCGCTAACTGAGTCCACCTGTGTCCCAGATGCAAAATTGGGGTAGCCGACCATCTACGGTATACAAGTAAAGTATGATCACCTTGAATTGATTCTCACCCTAATACCAATATCACAAACTTGAGTGTCAGTCCGTTTGCATGTCACTTCCACCGTGGTACACGTTCCAGGTGCCGCTGTTTTACTGAAATATTTTTGAATTCAAGGGTTACAGTACCCATACTTACACATATGTGAAGGATGTATCAGCTGGCGTGCTCGTCGGAGCATATTGAGTAATATCACAGGTTTCACAGGGTGCTAAAAGATGAGAAGTGAGTCGAGGTCCAAGAAAAATAGGTACTTACGTTTACAATTGGTCAATTGACAGTTTATTGCAGTGACAGTTCTGTAAAAGAAAAATATTTTTCGGTGTTTCTATATATTCGGAATCGCAGGTGCCCGATTGTGTCCGTCTGTTAGTCTGTGCGCCCAGACTTCCGAGTAATCAGATTCCCGGAGGTTCGAATCTCCAAACCTCCGAATTTCCGAACAACTGCCTGTCTGTCTGTATGTCGGTCTCCAGATTTCCGAACCTCTGGATGTCCATATATTTGTACATCTTGAAAACTTACATTCCGACTGTATCTTTGATTGTTCCATCGGTTTGACAGTACAGATACACAAGATTCGTTTGAGCATTCATAGCGTCCGAAAGAGTTACCTCACCGCCGAGAGGAGAAGTACCCTGAGTATGCACTTCTATTAGAGGTTGTCAATATTCTCGATTCTTACCGTAATGGTGATCCTCTCACATATCAAACCATTCGCATTTTTGCAAGTGACTTGAGAGATTTTGCATGGAATTATAGCAACAACCTCGTTGATGATACTGACATCAGCTGGTGGATTTGTTGGAAGTAAGGCGGCCGTGTTACAAGACTTGCAGGGAGCTGGAAGTGAAAATTAGGAATGGAAACATACATCCGGACATACAGACAAACAGACATAAAGAAAAATCGTCATCTGGACATACATACAACTGTACATGAGAAGAGTGAGTACCCAAAGACCAGGATGTCCAAACGTACAGACATACAGGCATACAGACACAAAACAGACGGAATAACTCACCAACACAATCTGTGAACACACATGACAACTGATTGATTCCAGTTCTGAAAATTCAAAGTTCTGTGTGTCTGTTTGTCCGGATGTCTCCATCCAACTCACACTCCATTTCCTGTGAATGTTCCATCACCCTGACAAGCCAGAAATGCGGTAACTGTATCAGTACTTGTTTGACTTGCAATGTTCACTCCGCCAGGTCCCTGGAAAAAACCTCTTATAGAGTGGCACTATACCCATTTCTCTTACCAGCAAAGAAATCGAACTACAAACCAGGTCATCTGTCCGCTTGCAAGTCGCTGAAGCACCGATACAACCACCGGGTCCTGGATTGACTCTGAAGAGGGGATAAGGTTCTGTATCCATTGTGCTCTGGGAGGTGGGTACTGTAACTCACGAATATTCAAAAGTCTGTCCAGCTGGTAATCCTGTCGGAGCCCATGCAGCAATATCACAGGTGGCACATAGGGGTTTACAGTCGGTGTAGGGACAGTCTAGACGTGTGATTTGTTCTCTGAAGATGTCAATGAGACTACAAACTACAAAAAAGAAAACTACAAACTACAAACCCACCCGTTTCCCAAATAAAATCCATCTGGACTACAGGTCAATGTTGCCGTTGCTTCATCTGAATTTGCGGACATCCCAACATTCACCGACCCCGATGCAGTTGTTGCCTAGACATGCCGTTCTATTGGAGGAAGTCCAAAACTCAGTGAATTACCTGAACTGCTATGCTTGTGCACACTCTGCCATCGTTTCGCTTGCAAGTCACTTTGGTCGATTTGCAGGCTCCCGGAGCCGCGAGTTCTCTGGAAGAAAATATGGTGGGACATCTGGACAAACAGACAGACATACTCCACATCGAAATCTAGTTCAGGTGGTAAAGATGAAGGAGAGATGGCCATGATGCTGCATGTCTCACAAGCTGCAAAAAACAAGTTTGGAATCCCAGAATTCTAAGAAAAAACTGACATGGACATCCGACGAAATTACAAGAAAGAGCACTGATTGATTCACTGAAAACTTGCATTTCTAACAATTTTAGTTCAAAATTTGCAGTCTTACATAGCATCAAAAGCATACAAACCATCATTTCCACATGTCAAAAACACCGATAACTTATTTACCATTGCTACATTAGACAATTGCGTTGATCCGGACGGATTGGTCACCTGAAAAATACTTTCGGACATCCGGATGTACATACTTTCGGATATACAGACACCAGGGTATTCGGACATAAAGACATGCAAAAACCAGGGCATCTGGACAAACAGACATCCAGACAACTGGATGTTCGGACATCCGGAAATCCAAAGTACTCACAGAAATCGAAATCTGATCACACAACTTCATGTCGTCCTTCTTACAAGTCACTTCGGTCGCCTTGCAGCCAGGAACGTTAACATCTCTGGATTACTGTAATTTCAGCAAAAAGGACATCCGGACAAACTTACGCGAAAGAGAAACTGGTTCCAGTGGGCAGAGCTGGTGGGGTCAGTGTCGCAGCATTGCAAGATTCACAGGCTGCTTTACAGTCGGTGTAGACACAGGTCAATTGGGAGATTTGTTGTCTGAAAGTCTGTCTGTATGTCTGTTTGCCCGGATGTCCGGTTGTGCCTCACCCATTCGCAAGGTAAAAACCATCAGGACCGCAACTCAATGTTCCGGACGCTGTTCCAGAATTGGCTGACGTAATCACATCGGCAGTACCAGCTGGAGTTGTGGCCTGCCCTTATATTAGAGGTATACATAATTTCGAAATAGTGTATGTTACCTGAACAGCCACGCCCACACATATCTGACCATCAGTTCTCGAACAGGTCACTTTAGTCGATTTGCAAGCTCCTGGAGCAGTCAGTTCCCTGAAAATTTGATTATA
>GL380348.1:21064-33284 GCA_000143925.2 Caenorhabditis brenneri
GTAGGTATGTCTGGATGTCCGGATGTCCTCCATAACTCACAATCCTCCAGCTGCAAACTTCCCATCTCCTTGACAGGTTAACGTGGTACCAGCTGCAGTGGTACCTGTTCCACTTGTGATTTCAACTCCACCAGGTCCCTATAACAAAATCGATAAGAACCTTTAAAGTAATTGGCACTAGCGCAGGTGCCACTCTATTAGAGGGCGGTAGTTTCCTACCTGTAAAGAAATCTTCTGACAAATCAGTCCATCAGTCCTTTTACATGACACTGGAGCTGTGATGCACCCATCGGGTCCAGGAGTTTGTCTGAAACATCGAAACTAATTATGGGTCAGGCACCATACACATCAGGCTCCAGAGGTACAGTAGTAGGTCCTGATGAAAAATGTAACTCACGAATATTCGAAAGATTCTCCAGCGGGTAATCCTGCCGGAGCCATTGGAGCAATATCACAAGTTGTGCATGGCAGCTCACAGCCAGTAAATTCACAAGCCAGTTGGATTATTCGAGTACTGTAATTCGGTGTTTGCAGACTGGACACCCCATCCTACGACACCTACGTTGCTCCAGAAGAATACAATCCGTCATCCTCACAATCCAGTCTCGCCGACACCTTATTTCCGTTTGGAGTAGTACCCAGGACAGTAGATCCAGTTGAAGTGACACTCTGAAATTGACATGCTCTTGTATTGAAGGAAAATGGAACGGAGACTTACCGATATAGTGACAGAAGTGCATACTTTTCCATCAGTTCTTGAACATTTGGCAGTGGTGGTAATACAGTCCCCGGTGTTGGAGATTGGGCTAAAATCGAGGAAATCGAGGTGGTTCTCGCAACGACATCCGGATAAAAAGACAAACAGACAGTCAGACATCCGGACATACATACAAAGAATTAGTTCCCTCGCCTAAGTCGGACAGAAATAGCTCAAGCAGCCAAAACTGTGTTTAATTGAGCTGAATGGACTCAATTTAGACATATGACAAGCTAAAACAATCTGATTTGGTCTGAATTGGTTTTGTTAGATCTAAGATAGTTGGAAGTAACTGTAGATGATGTAAATAAGCCCTGAACCGGCTAAATTAGCCCACATTTTGACTCCTAAATCGATAAAAATAGGTATAAATAAGCCTTCATTTCTTGAAATCAGCACAATTGGATTTTACCTGGAAATGCCTCAAACTGCCAGGATTGATCTAATTTAACCTAGAAATCCATCGAAAGGGATCAAAATTGATTGAAACCTGGTTCAGAAAAGCCAGGAATTTACAAAAAAGAGGCCTGGAAAAAATAAACTCACGTTGATTCGAAAACCGTCCCTGCAGGCATATTTTCCGGTTCAATTTCATCAATTTTGCACGTCTTGCACACTGAAAATTCCGAGAGTTTTCAGAATGGCTCCGCGACACTTCGCAACTAGGCATTTCGCAACTATGACGTTTCGCAACTGGTGTAGGATAGCTAGAAATGTGTGTATGACCAAGTGGAAACGTTTCTTTTTCCGAAACGTTAGGTTTCGAATTGTCACAGTAGCAAAACGTCATAGTAGCGAAAAGTCTGGTTGAGAAACGTCACAGTTTTGAAATGTCTAGTTGCGAAGTGTCCCGGAGCCTTTCAGAATAACTTTTTTTCTAACTGAAAATTGCCTTCTTTTGGGACTTTTGATTAACTTTGAATTACGTTAATCATAGGAAAACTCACAATCTGTCTCCATCGGAAGCGTGGATGATGGATAATATTCTTCCGGTGGAATCGTCCTCACACATCCCTCCACTACAGTAATCCTTTGAAAAAGAAGGACAAGAAGCAGTCGAATTAGAAGAATCATTTCTTCTTTCGAGAATTGAATGAAATGGATAAAGTGACACTGGAGAAGTGGAGGAGTGATATCATTCGGATCTTCATCAACCTGAATAATGATCAAGGATATAAAATATTTGGACGCCTTAAAGGGAGAGGAGAACGAAATACGACAAACATCAGTACAGAGATTAGATGGGGAATGGAGGACTAGTGAGAACCTGATAGAGGAGAGAGATGTCGAAAACAAAATTTGAAGCGGGAAGAGGGGGGGGGGGGGACTGTCTGATGAGAAGAGAGAAATGTTCTAGTGATACATTGAGATCAACTTCGGAGGGGATAGGGAGATTACGTGTAGTTTGATGGGGAGACGTTAATTGACGGAGGACGGATAGAGTACAGGTAGGGTTCATGATAAATAGGATTGTTCTCAAAGCGCAGGGACTGGCGAACTTGTACTAGAAATCAACTGAATGTCCAGAGCAGATTTTACTAAGATTCAGATGTTCGGTTTGTCTGAATGTCCGGGGGTTTTTGGGCTCTGTAGTTTCGAATGTCCGAATGTGCGTATGTGCTTCCGGATGTCTAGATATATGTCTGCATGTACAGACTGATTGCATGTCCCGATGTCTAGGTGTTCGGATGTCTGTTTTTTTTCCAAAATCTGTGAACCCACACCTCATGTACTGTCAACAATGTCCTAGATATCGGAAACGACCTCATGTTTGTGAACCCGAGTAGTTGTAGTTAAAAGTGTCTGAATGTCTGTCTGTACGTCTGTATATCCGGATGTTTGGGATGTTCAGATATCCAGGTTTCTGTATGCCTGCATGTAGATCTGTACTGTCCGAGATGTTCGAATGTCCGAATGTCTGTAGTTTGAAAGTGGCCTGATGTCTGTAGCCTATAGGCTCTGGCATCTGAAGTTGCAACTTGCAATTGTCTGAGTGTCTGTCTGTACGCCTGTATATACGGATGTTCGGGATGTTCAAATACATATCTCTTTATGTCTGTGGGTCTGTGTATCTTTATGTCTGTATGTCCTGTAGCCCGAGTTTCCGGATGTCCGGTTTACCCTGGTATCAGTATTTCCGAATGTTTTTAGTCTCAATGCCCTAATCTCTGTGCGTCCCGAAATCTATACGTCCTTAATTACGAGTATCCATATGTCCTAATGATTTGCAGATATTTTTAGTTCCAAGTGTCCTAATGTCTGTCTGTGTGTCCCGATGTCTTCACATTTATTCATACTTTGATACTGAGGAAATTGAAAAAAAAGACAATTTATGTTGGTTAAGCAACAAATCATACATTTTTTGTTAGTATTTCATTGAATATTTCCCATTATTTCGAATCGAATTGCTCAGATTTCTGAAAAACTCATTGTTTCGTTGCTTTTCTGTTTCGAATCAGAAACTTACAAACACAATTTGTGTAGACACAGGATAATGTGGTGAGGAGTCTGGAAAATGAACTTTTGGACTTCCGGACATAGGATAAACAGATATCTGGGCATCCGGACAAACAAACATACAGACAGACTCACCCAGATCCTCCGCCGTACCGAAAACTGACACATGTCAATGTTGCTGTGACACTGTCGGTATTTGTTGCGGTTCCAAGAACAACTCCTCCATCCCCCTGTAACTGAACCGAGTCACAAATCCGTCCATCATCTCTTGTGCAAGTTGCTTCAGTCTGCATACAATCGGCTGCATTTCTCGAATCTCTAAAACCCAAGGATTACTGTAGCTACAGTACCCCTTATCAGGTACTCACGATGACTCAAAGACCTCTCCTGCTTGTAAATTGGTTGGTTGATTTGTTGTGATATCGCATAGTTGGCAAGCAGCTGAAGATAAAATAAATGAATCATTTCTGAAATCATTGAAAAAAAGGCTGATAAAACTTACTGCCACATTCAGTGAATGTACACGATAACGAGGTGACTATGTCTCTGGAATTTAGGGAATAGAGGAATGAGCCATTGGGGCCGCGTTGCAGCCCGCGACGCGTCGCGTATCTCTCGTTGGAATGCCAGAGAATTGATTTTTTACGTGTTCAATTTTTGAACTGAAAAAGAGGTTGAATTGATTTCACGCCGCCTGGAACCCTAAATTGAAAATTCTGTCAAACGCTAATTGTTCACAGTCTCGATAGGACCATTTTCTGCTTTTTCCCGTCTTTTTACGTTTTCTATGAGCTGAGTTATCATCGTTTGAAAATATCAACTGAAAATCTCTAATTTTGCCTTCAATCTCAATTTTTACAGCAGCAATATTTGATTCGAAAAAAGTGTCAAACGCTTTTTATAGAATTCAATTCTGGCCGCATTTTGAATGGTCATTTGAGCGATTTGATGCTGATCTGACCGAGTTATCATGGTTTTCGTATTCCATGTTTCACGATTTTCCGGCTTTTTGTGGATAACTTGGCCATATTCGCACTAAATCGCTCAAATGATCACTCAAAACGTAGCCAAACAGGAACCCTACAAAATGGGGCTGACACTTTTATGGTCCAAAGTATCGAGAAATCACTTCAACCTTATTTTCAATCAACAATTTGACACGCAAAAAATATATTATTTTTTGACATTCTAGGGATTCCAACTCCTTGGGTTTTTATTGCTATTCTGGGAGACCGTGTTGGAAGTCACTTTTTCAATTTCCGAAAAAACTTTTTTTTTCAACATCAGTTTTTCCGATGAGTTATTGGATTCTTACCTAGTATCAAGATATGACTAAAATTTGGGATTTCAACTGAAAGGGGGAAATTTAGAAAAAATTGCAAAATTTCAACAATTTTTGTGTTTTTTCGCAGTATTTAGTTCAAAATAAAATTCAAAACCAGTCACGTCTCTTTATTTCACTTTAGAAAGAACTTCTCTTTTCAATATAAGCAACTTTCAGAAAAAAAGGGACTGCGGCCCGGCCGGCCGTAGAAGTTGACAGCCTTGCCTTCACCGCATTCTGACGAAGCGCGAGAAGTAACTCACCCTCCTTCTATAGGATACCATCCATCATCTCCACAAACCAAGTTATTGCCCGTCGCACCAGTGTTCCTATTGAATCCCATCACATCTCCATTTTGATTCTACATTAAAGCTAATTATTCTAATTGCCTAGAAGCTTTTTAGTCTCACCAGCATCTCAATTCTCTTACAAGCTGGGGGCTCATTTGTGCGACACTGTACAATTGCTGCTATACAATCTCCATCTGGGATGATGCTGAACGAATTATTGTAGAAATTTACAGCTTAGTCCCGGGAAAAAACTCACGCTGACAGTAACTCTTGTCCAGGTGGCAGTCCGGGTACTGCGACCACATTAGGGTCACATCTTGCGCATGAAACTGAAAAGTGAAAAGTTGTTTCTTGCGGTATTGCTAACCCGCGTCGCAGACCACTACGCACCCGACGATATTCAATCTATGCTCGCCGGAGTGCGTGCGGTCGCGTCGCGATCATGTTCGACAGCCGGTTAATAGAAAACTTACGTGAGCAGCCATTGTAAACACAGGAGAGCGAGTTGATTGGGTTTCTGGAATATGAAGAATGATAGCAGCTGTAGGGTGTAGCACAACTGATAACACACTTTGTAAGAAAGTTGAGATGCTTGTGAGAATACAAAATTTCTTGGTAATTTGAATAATTGATTTGAATTAAGTCGCAAGATGGAGTGTTGGTTGGAAGTGATATGAACAATGGTGGGGCGGGCAATTACGTTTATTGTGGGAATGATGGATTGTTTGCCTTAACAGGAGGGTTAGTTTCTTTCCGCTATTTGTTTCGACGCGTCGCGGTCTGCAACGCGGCTTCAATGGATCATTCATCTTTTCCTTGAATTCCAGAGAACCAATAACTTCGCTATTCTGTACATTCACTGAGTGTGGGAGTGAGTTTTATCAGCTTTTTTTCAATGATTTCAGAAATGATTTATTTATTTTATCTTCAGCCGCTTGTCAACTATGCGACATCGCTACAATTCAACCAACCAATTTACAAACAGGAGAGGTCTTTGAGTCATCGTGAGTACCTGATAAGGGGTACTGTATCTACAGCTTGGTTTTCAGAGACACGACAAATGCGGCAGGTTGTACGGAGACTCAAGCAACGTGCACAAGAGATGATGGACTGATTTGTGACTCCGTTGAATTACGAGGCAATGGAGGAGTTGCCATTCAAAGTGCAACGAATACTGATAGTGTAACAGGAACATTGACATGTTTCGGTTTTGCACAGTATACTGGAGGAACTATGTAAGTCTGTTGTTATGTCTGTTTGTCCGGACGTCTGTCTAGATGTCCAGATGTCCCGAGTGTTTAAATTTGTCCATATTCCAGACCCCAAGTCTTATCATTATCCTGTGTCTACACAAATTGTGTTTGTAAGTTTCTAATTGAAAAAACAAAAAACGAACAAACTATGAGTTTTTCAGAAATCTGAGCAATTCGGTATGATGAGAAATACTTGATAAACTTCTAACTAATTATTCATGACTTGTAGCTCAACCAGTATAAATTATTCAGTTATTTTTTGTTCCGTTTCCTCAGTATCAAAGTATGAATGAATGTGAAGACATCGGGACACACAGTCGTACAGACAGACATTCGAACACTTTGGAGCAGGAACTCATATTCGAAAGATCGGGATATCCCGGGCTGTCTGAAATTGGAAATAAAAACATTCGGAAATACTGATACGAGGATTTATCGGACATCAGACCACATTTAGAAGTATTCAAAGATCAAAAAATCGACGAGGGGTAACAGCATTGCCGCTCATCCCTGAAACTGATGTCTGTCTTATTTCGTTTTTTCCCTCCTCCTTCCGTCCAAATCCTATTATCCAAGATCGTTATTCAGGTTGCAGAATGATATCAACTCACCGAACGAAGACGAAAATTCAGACATTCTCAAATCGGAAAAAAACGAAGAAGGTGAGATGTTTCTTTTTGTTCTTCAAATATTTCTTGTTTTTGCTGTATTATGTATTCATATAGTAGAAGGATGTGTGAAAACGATTCCACCGGAAGAGTATTATCCGACATCGACTTTCCCGGCAGTAGATTGTAAGTTAAAACTAGAAATGCTAATTTTTGACCCTGGAATGACATTTCTTGAGCTGAAAATTCAAGAATGGCCAACCCCAACACCTTGTACTTCTGGAATTGGCTGAAAACCCCCGAATGATCAAACCAGTCTAGTGAATTTTATTCAACCAATCGGTTTACAAGCAGGACAAATTTTCCAGTCCACGTAAGTATAAGGTTACTGTACCTACCGTGATCCTACAATCTGCTTTCAGAGACTCAACAAACGCTGGTGGTTGTAAAGAGACCCAAGCGACTTGTGCTAGAGATGACATGCCAGTTTGTGACTCCATTGAGCTACAGGTCAGTTTTGTCGTGAGATTGGATGTCGGGTGTGCAAACACCGTCACGTCAGAGTGCACACACTCTTATTGAAACATGTTTCAGGGTAATGGTGGAGTAGTGATTGAAACTGCCACGAACGCCGATACCGTATCATCAGCATTGACATGCACAAATGATGTTAAGTATTCTGGAGGAACATTGTGAGTCTGTCTGTGTGTCGGGATGTGTTTGTCTGTATTCACGAACCTCCTGGTGTCCGGGTGTCTAGAGGTTTCTGAATGTCCGGATGTCTGCACACTCAGTTGCTCAGATATCAAGGCGTCTAGATGTTCAAATGTCCAGATATCCGGATGTTCGGATGTGCAGATATCCAGATGTCCGGATATACAGGTGTCTGTATGCCCGTCATTCTTAATGTTCCAGAAACCCAATCAATTCACTCTCCTGTGTTTACAATGGCTGTGCACGTAAGTTGTTCATTCAAAAAACAAGTGTGAAATGACTGCGACGCGACCGCTGGCGCACCCGAAGACCGTTTCCACCACCGAATTTCCATAGAGCGTGCTTGCATTTTGTCCATTTTTAGCTCCATGCGGAAGATGTGACCTCAATGCGATTGCACCAACAGGGCTACCAGCGGGACAAGTATTTGAGTCAGAGTGAGTTATTTTCTGAGACTAATATTTCCATAAGTTTCTCTCCAACAATTCTTTCAGAGTGTTCCCAGCCGGCGGAGGTTGTATTACAGCAGCCATATCGTGTAGCACAAATGATGGAACATTTTGTCGGCAAATTGATGTTAATGTGAGAAGAGAATACAACTTTTTTTGAATCCAGAATCAAAAACGTTTAGAGGCAAGGTGGAGTGCGGGTCACTAGTAATATGCTGAGTAATGCGGCTGGTGAATCGATTGTTTGTGGAGCTGATGGAGTGTTTTACACACCAGGAGGGTGAGTTTCTTTTGTCAGAATGCGGTGAAGGAGACAGCCACAAGTTTCATGCTTGCAAAATTACGGACCGACGGAAATAAAGTTTCGCTCCGGCCCGGTCCGGCTCGCCTTGTTTGCCTCACTGAATTTCAGGGTGCTACCCCGAATTAGAACTGCCCGCATCAGAACTTTCGTACATTAGAACCAAAAAAAAAAACGGTCCGAACGGTCTTACAAGCTTAAACGGCCCGAAACGGCCCAAATAGGCACAAACGGCATAAACCAGCGTGAAAATCGGCCCAATTAGATCCAAACTGTCTAAATCGGCCGGAATATGTCCAAGTGAAGCAAAACTTACCAATTTGGGCACTGCCGCCTGTTTAGGCCATTTGGACCAAATTGAGCCGTTTGGGCTGATTTAGGCCGTTCGAACCGATTTGGACTGATTGCGCGATACGGCTTTAGCGGGACCTGCAACAGATATTGTAAGACGCGTCGCGGTCTGCAACGCGTCTCCATTAGCGATTGTCTCTATTCCTTGCATTTCAGAGACCCCATCACCTCGTTATCATGTGTTTTCACAAAGTGTGAAGATGGTCAGTTTTATCAACTTTTGATCTTCAAAAATCATTGATTCCATTTTCAGACCTATGCAAACTGTGCGACATCACCACAATCCAACCAACCGGTCTACAACCGGGAGAAGTGTTCGAGTCTTCGTAAGTACCTGGGTGAAAGGGTATTGTACCTACAGTAAACCGTACCAGGGAGAGATACTGTAACTACCGTAGCACAATAATACGTTTCCAGAGACTCAACAAATGCAGCCGGTTGTACGGAAACTCAAGCGACTTGTAAAAGAGATGATGGCATGATTTGTGACTCCATAGAGTTACAGGGTGATGGAGGAGTGGTTATTGGGAGTGCAACAAACACTGACACAGTATCATCCCCATTAACATGCACTGGTAGTGGACAGTATACTGGAGGGACTATGTAAGTCTGTCTGTAGGTCCATATGTCTGTGTCTCTGTATTTCCACCTTCTGTGTGTCCGAATTTCTTTACATTTTCCGTTTTCCAGACCCGAAATTACCACGCTATCTTGTGTATATAATGGATGTAAAAGTGAGTATTGAATAATCATTTTCAAAGTTTATTAACAAAAGTTTTTTATTATCAGAACCTTGCGAAAGATGTAGTTTACCAACACTTGCACCAACAGGACTTTCACCAAGCCGAGCAGAGTTCTATGCCAAGTAAGTAATCCTCATGTTTGAAAGATGTAAGCAAAGAGAAAGAAAAGAGAGAGAGAGAGAGAGAGAGAGAGAGACATAGAGAGAGAGAGAGAGAGAGAGAGAGAGAGCGAGAGAGAGAGAGAGAGAGAGAGAGAGCGAGAGAGAGAGCGAGAGAGAGAGAGAGAGAGAGAGAGAGAGAGAGAGAGAGAGAGCGAGCGAGAGAGAGAGCACGAGAGAGAGAGAGAGAGAGAGAGAGAGAGAGAGAGAGAGAGAGCGAGCGAGCGAGAGAGAGAGAGAGAGAGCGAGAGAGAGAGAGAGAGAGAGAGAGAGAGAGGGAGGGAGAGAGAGAGAGAGAGAGAGAGAGAGAGAAAGAGAAGTAGAGACTAGAATGACTGGCTGTCTGACTTCAGAGCCACCATATCGTTTGATGAAAAAATAAACTATTTCAGTGCATTTGTGAACCCCGGACAGTGCACAAACGCAAACATCGTTTGTGGTAGACAGGATGGACAAGTCTGTGATACCCACATAAATGTGAGTTCGGAAGGAGTTGGATTGAGGGCGCCGCTTTTGCGAGCCAAGCATGTCTGTTGCATGATGTTATCCCGTATCAGAACTGGTCGCACTAGAACCATATCATCCAGTATTGTGACCGGTTCAAGCTAGACCTAAACTGGCATCGGCTGACGAAATGACAGAAGAAGACTGAATGCATCGGGTCGGTCCGGATAAGCTTGAATCGTGTTGAGCGGACTTCTACGGTGAAAGTTCAACTTCGTTGAAGTTTTAACGAGGCTATCCTGAATTAGAACGACCGCAAGGCTCTTACTCAAGACCCGAGTATTTATTTTTATATTTCGAAACACACGGAAACACTCGGGGCTCAGAAAAACATTTTCCGGGGCTCAAAAATATTTCCCGGATTCATTCTACTCGATTTCGTGATTCAAAGAAAACTTTTTTATGTTCACTAAGCCTGTGAGCCAATTGATTCAACCTTCGAAAGCGTGAAACATCACTGATGAACCAAGCTTAGGGAATACACAGCCCAGGCGACAGAAATTGGAGCAAAACTCGTTCTGGGTGAGTACCGTAAAATATTTTTTTGAGTCCCTGGTATTTCCATAAGTCCCGAAAAAGAAGCCGAAAAACGGACTAGAGCCGATCTCAATTATAGATCCAAGGAGGGGTGAACATTGCAACCTCCCTCGGGGACAGCTCAGTGCTTGTAAATATTGTCTGTGGAAACACTGGAACGTATCAAACTAACACTGGGTGAGTTAAAAATAAAAAAAGGTTTTTGGGATGCTCTGATTTTCAGACAGCAAATCACCCAGCTATCTTGTACCTTCACTAATTGCTTCTGTAAGTTTCAAACTTTTCGAATATCAATTTTCATGCCTATTTTTTTCCAGAAATTGTGCAGAAACTGGTCTTCTTATCCTCTAATAATTAGTTTTATTTTCACCTCAATTAATAATATTATTGTATCAGGAGCGATAATGAATAAATGTGTCAATTCCCGATATAAAAAGTGACAAAAATTAAAATTAATGACCACATTTTGAAGAATTCAAAGATCGAAAAATCGGCATTACCGCTCGTCCCTGGAACTGATGTCTGTCGTATTTCGTTTTTTCCCCTCCTCCTTCCGTCCAAATCCTATTATCCAAGATCGTTATTCAGGTGGCTTAGTGGTATCAACTCACCGAACGAAGACGAAAATTGAGACATTCTCAAATCAAAAGACGAAGAAGGAGAGATGTTTCTTTTTGTTCTTCAAATATTTTTTGTTCCAATCTTACGCCGATTCGAAAAACTGTCCGGCTTGCAAATCCGGCTCAATATCGTCTATCTTGCACATGTCACACACTGAAAAATTGCGAATTGGTCCTATTGGTAATGTTTCAAATAGAACTCAGGGCCTAAAAATTCTGGTATAGATTTCATATACGGTTATATTCAGAAAACTAGAACAATGTGTACAGAATGCACTAGTTTGATATAATCATTTGGGAAACGGTGATGAAATTTCCTTGTGAGGCCGAAATGGGAAGCAGCCATTTTCGAAATTTCAAAGGAATTTCTTATCATCTATTTGAACTTTTGTCATAGCAGTGAACTAGTACCTAGAACCTTGAGAAATCACCATAGTTTCTATGACAGTTCGGGTCAAAAGTAACTTTTTATAGTTTCAACTTACAATCAACAGCCGGGAAAGTCGATGTCGGATAATACTCTTCTGGTGGAACCGTTTTCACACATCCTTGTACCATATGAACACATACAGAAAGAACAAAAAATATTTGAAGAACAAAAAGAAACATCTCTCCTTCTTCGTCTTTTGATTTGAGAATGTCTCAATTTTCGTCTCTTGTTCTGAGTTGATACCACTAAGCCACCTGAATAACGATCTTGGATAATAGGATTTGGACGGAAGGAGGAGGGGAAAAAACGAAATACGACAGACATCAGTTCCAGGGACGAGCGGTAATGCCGATTTTTCGATCTTTGAATTCTTCAAAATGTGGTCATTAATTTTAATTTTTGTCACTTTTTATATCGGGAATTGACACATTTATTCATTATCGCTCCTGATACAATAATATTATTAATTGAGGTGAAAATAAAACTAATTATTAGAGGATAAGAAGACCAGTTTCTGCACAATTTCTGGAAAAAAATAGGCATGAAAATTGATATTCGAAAAGTTTGAAAACTTACAGAAGCAATTAGTGAAGGTACAAGATAGCTGGGTGATTTGCTGTCTGAAAATCAGAGCATCCCAAAAACCTTTTTTTATTTTTAACTCACCCAGTGTTAGTTTGATACGTTTCCAGTGTTTCCACAGACAATATTTACCAAGCACTGA
>GL380348.1:41341-62576 GCA_000143925.2 Caenorhabditis brenneri
TAAATGTATTTTTCCGACAAGTTTCATATCGTTTTCGTTACGTTTATCAGAATCGTCTGCAGTGACAGAAAGTTGTTTTTTTTTTTTTATGAGTCCCCTCCCCCAGCCCCCCAATTGATTTTCTGTCTTTACAATCGGAGTGTAAGACTGTTCTTGTTGTAAATTCTTAATACATTGAGGTTGTTTCTTTGGAAAGTTTTCAAACCGTTTGGAACGCCTGAAAAGCTGAAGCATAGGAACAGCAGAGAAAGCTGAAGAGATATTTAACAAAAAGTAGCAAAAGAGTTCATTCAAACAGACGAAGTAAAAAAAGAATCAAAGTATTTAAAACATCCGGTTGATGCCTCTTTTGAGAGTTAGCTTCTTTTTCTTCTCAATTGTGATGTGACCATCCTTGAACATAAATTTCAAGTAGTAATCCGAATAGGGAATCGAGTAGTGACTCGAATTTGGAGAAACTTTCATTCCAACAATGTCTCGAAACTCGTCCATACTTTCATAATCTCCCAAAATCAAACAGAACCGAAAGTTTTTGTGGTTTAAGAGGAACTGAAATTTTGCCGTATGTTTTATTACATATGACAGAGCCTTACATCTCTAATAGGAAGTAAAGTGTCTGGCTCAATGTAACCTTCATCGAACTGAAAACGCTTGAAATGATTTGCATGTTCCTTCAGGACCTTGTCGTCAAATATACAACTGATCTTTAGCTCTTCTGCTTGTTTCCATTGATCGAGAAGTGCGATTTCCGTGGGATCCCCGGGTTCCGAGTATTCACTCAATGCGAGGTCAATGCGATCAGCGTAAATTTTGATTTTCTCAAGAACTCCTGGCTTCAAGTAAGGAAGAATCGACATTGCATTACTAAGAGTGGTGACATCGACTTTGCATTCTTTGACTGATAACTGGTGATTGATTGACTTCAGTACATTGTGCATTTTTTCAAATTCTCTATAATCATTGAAATCTTCGCAGTGAAAATTGAAGGTTTCCAATTGCAATTTTGGATTGTTGAGAGTAAATGTCAAATCATCGAATGCAATCTTCTCATAATCATCGAGTGGAAATTCTGGTGAAGTATAAAGCATGCTTTGGTCATTGTAATAGCACATGATATAATCGAGTTCGCAATCAACCGAAAGTTTTTCCAAAGATGGTTTCCGATTGTCGACGAGTTCGCGTAGAGATTTGGAAGTTTTTCGGAGGATCAATCTGAAATATGTCATCTCAGGTTTGAAGTGTCTATAAAGGGGCTTACTGTTCCTTGTAATCCGATCTCTCAATAATCAATTCAACAACATAAAGTGGCATATCGGATAGCGATTTCGATGATGTCGAACTGAAAAATACATGACTTGATGAATAAACTTATTAGTTGTATCCTTACGTTCTATTAGAAGTTGTCACTGAAAGTTGTTTCATGACTTTTGATTTATCTTCGTTAGATTGTTCCCTTCGTTGCTCAGTATTGCCAATCGAAGTATCAGAAGTTCTTGCTGAAGTTATTGTTAAACAATGTTAGATGATTACTAGAAAAGTATTCGGAGCGTTTGAAACACTAGGAAAGTTGAAGAAAAACCACCGTGAATAAAACAACAACAGAGTTTATTCAGCACAATGTTTCCCCTTTATTATAAAATATGAAGGGAAAACAGGGTAAAATAACAACAGAAAAAAACGTTATTCAAAACATCATTTGTTTAGTTGATGCTTCTTTTCCAATTTTGCTTTGTTTTCTTTTCAATTGTGATATGACAACAAGTGAAAATAAACTCCAAGTAGTCATCCGAATCAGGAATCGAGTAGTGAATCGAATTTGAGGAAACTTTCGTTCCGACAACGCCTTGAAAATCGTCAGTATTTTCAAAATCGCTCAAAATCGAGCAGAATTCGAAGGTTGTGTGGTTTAAGAGAAACTGAAAGTTAGCCGTATGTTTTATTACTTATGAAAGAGTCTTACGTCTCTAATAAGAAGTAATGTTTCTGGCTCAATGTAATCTTCATCGAACTGGAAACGCTTGAAATGAGTGGCATGTTCCTTCAGGACCTTGTCGTCAAATACACAACTGATCTGCAGTTCTTTCGCTTGTTTCCATTGATCGAGAAGCGCTACTTCCTTCATTGTTTTAGAAAATTCACTCAAAACGCCGTCATAGCGATCAGAAAAAATTGTGATTTTTTCGAGTACTCCTGGCTTCAAGTAAGGAAGAATCGACATTGCATTACTAAGATTGGTGACATCAATTTCGCATTTTTTGACTGATAACTGGTGATTGATTGACTTCAGTACATTCTGCATGATTTGAAACACTTCATAATCATCGAAATCGTCAGTGTCGAATGAGAAGAATTCCAATTGCAACTTTGGATTTTTGAGAGTAAAAGCCAAATCATCAAATGCAACTTGTTTCCAATCAATCTCCGAAATGATTGTATTGTAACGGCCAGTTATATATAGCGGCGAACCCTCCGCAAACGGTCCAGGCGGTGGATCATATGCAACACGGTGGTTATTGTAGTTGCAGTTGATATAATAAGATTTGTACGAAACCTTAAGACGTGTACATGCTGGTTTCTTTTTGTCGACGAGCTCGCGCAGAGATTTGGATGTTTTTCGGAGGATCAATCTGAAATATGTCGATTTACACTGAAACAACGTATGAAGAACCTTACTGTTCTTTGTAACGCGATCTTTCAATAATCAATCCAACTACATCGATTGGCATATCGGATAGATTTTTTGGTGGCGTCGAGCTGTAAATTCAGATATCTATAGAGTATTTTATACTGATTGATCTCTACATCTTATCAGAAATGTCTGTAGCCACTGAAACCGGGTTCATTTTTGATACATTGTTGTTAGGTTGCTTCATTATTTGCTCAGCATCGTTGCTCGAAGTATCCGACATTTTCGCTGAAAGCCTCATTAAACAATTTTAGATAGTTATTAGAAAAGTATTCAGAGCGTTTGAAACGCAAAAAACTGAAGAATGAACACAACATATAAAACAGTAATGGAGTTCATCCAACACAACAAAGTAAAAAAAGAATGTTAACAGGAGAAAAAAACAAAGAGAAAAAGGAATGAAGAAAAACGATAATTCAGCATTATTTGTTTAGTTGCTTCTTTTTCTTCTCAATTGTGATGTGATCATTATTCGTGAACATGAACTTCAAACAGTCATACGAATTGGGAATTGAGTAGTGACTCGAATTTGGAGAAACTTTTATTCCGACAACGCCTCGAAACTTATCCATATTTCGATAACAGCCCAAAATCGAGCAGAATTCAACATTTCCGTGTTCCGAGATATACTGAAATATAGCATTATGTTTCATTAATAATGAAAGATTCCTACATCTCTGATAAGAACTAAAGCACCGGACTCAACGTAACCTAGATCGAACTGAAATCGCTTGAAATGAGTGGCATGTTCCGTCAAAAGTCGTTCTGAAATCTAACACTCCAACTCCAACTCTTTCGCTTGTTGCCATTGTTCGAGAAGTGCCATTTGTTGCATTGCTTTGCTGTTGTGATACCGTCCGGTAGCAACTGTGATTTTCTCGAGTATTGCTCCCTTCAAAAACGAAAGCATCGACATAGCGTTACTATGGTTAGGAGTATTAAATCCGCATGCTTTGACAGATAACTGGTGATTGATTGACATCAGTTTTTTCTGCAGGTTTTCGAATTTATTGTGAACCTCCCAATTTTTGTTATCATCGTATTGGCATACCGCAGACATGTATTCTTCATACCTATCGAATTCTTCAGTATTGAATGAAAAGTTGTCCAATTGTAGTTTTGGATTTTTCAGCGTCGAAGCCAAATCATCAAAAGCAACTTCTTCATAATCGGTCTTCCAAATGATTTTATTAATACGATAATCCTTATATTTGGGCCACGAATCATCTTGATCCCAGGTCGGCGAAACATATGCAACACAATGATCGTTGTAGCTGCAGATGATACAGTCCAGCTTGCACGAGACCTTGAGACGTTTACAGGATGGACTCTGCTTGTCGACGAGTTCGCGTAGCGATTTGGATGTTTTTTGGAGCACCAATCTGAAATAAGTGGCTATAATCTTTAAAAATTGTTTTAGATACTCTTACTGTTCCTTATAGTCGGATCTTTCAATAATCAATCCAACAACATCAAATGGCATATCGGAGAGATTTTTTGGCGGCGTCGAACTGAAAATAAATGAATTGCTGAATAAACTATTCATTGCTGTTCTTACGGCTCATTTGAATCGTCTATAGTCAGTGATAGCTGTTCTACGGCTTTTGATAGATTTTCGTTAGATTGTTCTATTGGTTTCTGAATATCGCTGCTCAAAGCTTCCGACATTTTTGCTAAAAACCGCGGTAAGAATTCTAGATCAATATCAGTAAAGTATTATATATTCACAGCGTTTGAAACGGCAGGAAAGCTTGAAAAAAAGCAGAAATTTGGTGAAACAGCAGAGTTCATTCAACACGATAAAATAAAATGTAAATAATGTAATTCAACTACAGAAAGAACTTTAGGATAGATTACTTCTTTTTCTTCTCAATTGTGATGCGATCATCTTCAATCATGAACTCCAAGTAATACTCCGAATCGGGAACAGTGTAGTGATATAAATTCGGAGAAACAAGTGTTCCTACAATGCCATCAAGGTCTTCAAAAGAGAAAGATTCGTAACAACAATAATTCGAAATCAAACAGAATTCAGCGTTTTCGTGTTCCAAGATATACTGAAATTTAACATTATAGGTTTTTTTAAATTATGAAAAAAACTTACATCTCTAATAAGAATAACTTCATCGGGATCAATGAATTCTCCATCGAAATGAAAACGCTTGAAATGAGTGGCATATTCAAGTGGGAACCTTCCGTGAAGCAGAGATGTGATCTGCAGTTCTTTCGCCTGTTTCCATTGTTCAAGGAGTGCAACTTGTTCGATTGCTTCAGCAAATTCACTCCATTCTCCAAAATATTGCTTACGTAAAACATCAACTTTCTCGAGAACTCCTGGCTTCATGTAAGGAAGAATTGACATAACATTACTATAGTTCGAGACATCAATTGTGCATTTTTTAGCTGACAACTGGTGATTGATGGACTTGAGTATATTCTGCATATTTTCATAACTGCTGCGAAACTTCCAGTTCCAAAAGTCATCGTATTTCATGCCATTTGTTATTGTTCCGTAATTGTCAATGCTGAATGAGAAGATTTCCAGTTTCAATTTCGGATTTTTGAGAATCGAAGCCAAGTCATCGAATGCAACTTCTTCATAGTTAGCCTTTCTAATGATAGTATCCGGACGGTCGTCTTCATTCTCCGACGAAAACTTCTCGTGATCCCAGTTCGGCAGAACATATGCAACACAATGATCATTGTAGTAGCAGAAGATACAATCAGACATGACTGAGACTTTGACACGTGTACACGCTGGTTGCTGCTTGTCGACGAGTGCGCGAAGGGATTTTGATGTTTTTCGGAGAATCAATCTGAAATATGCCATTTTAGGTTTAGAGTCGCTATAGAGCGGCTTACTGTTCCTTGTAATCCGATCTTTGAATGATTAATCCAGCAACATCAACTGGCATGTCGGACAGATTTTTCGGTGGTGTCGAACTGAAAGATACAGGTATCGATGAAATATATATATATATTTTTTCTTTGCTTACGTCATTTCAGAATCATCTGTATCCACTGAAACCTGTTCCATAATTTTTGGTAGATCTTCGCTGTGCTGTTCCATTGATTGCTCAGTATAGCCAATCGAAGTATCCGACATTTCCGCTGAAAGCCTCATTAGAAAATTTTAGATGATTATTCGAAAAGTATTCGAAGCGTTAGAAACGCTATGAAAGCGAATGAACAACATCAGCATATAAAATAACAACGGAGTTCATCCAACACAATAAAGTAAAAATAAGAATGCCAACATAGTAAAGTAACAACAGAAAACATTTAAAGCATCATTGTTTGATTAATGCTTCTTTTGCGGTTCTGCTTCTTTTTCTTCTCAATTGTGATGCGATTGTCCGTGAACACAAATTCCAAGTAATCATCCGAATTGGGAATCGAGTAGTGACTCGAATTTGGAGAAACATTCATCCCGACAACGTCTCGAAACTCGTCCATAGTTCGATAATTACACAAAATCGAGCCGAATTCAACGTTTTCGTGTTCGGAGATATACTGGAATATAGCATTATGTGTTAAACAAAAAACGAAAGAACTTTACATCTCTAATGTTAATCAATACTTCGTGATTGATAAAACGTTTTCGACGGGAGCGAAATTCAACATCTAATTTTCCAGGATTAACAAAACCTTCATGAAACTTGATTCGCTTGAAATGAGTGGCATGTTTCATCACGAACTCCGTAAATCCACATCTTAACTCCAGCTCTTTTGCTTGTTTCCATTGCTCGAGACGTGCGACCTGTTGCATTGCATTGCTACCGTAATCAAATCCAGGGCCTGGGTCATCAGCCAGAATTGTGATCTTCTCGAGTACTCCAGGCTTCAAATACGGAAGAATCGACATGGCGTTACAGCGGTTAGGAATACGAATTCGGCATGCTTTGACAGATAACTGGTGATCGATTGATTCGAGTATTGTCTGCATTTTCTTCAATTTATCGAAAAACTTCCAAATTTGATCGTCATCGAACTTGATACCTTTATTTGAATAATCAAAATCGTCAAAGTTGAATGAGAAGAGTTCCAATTTCAAATTTGGATTTTTGAGCAAGGAAGCCAAAGCATCGAATGCAACTTTTTCGAAATCATCTCTTTCGATAATTTTATCAAAACGTTGGTTCTCATAATCAACATAAATATCATCTTCATCCCAGGTCGGCGAAACGTATCCAACACATTGATTATCGTAGTAGCAGATGACACAATTATACTTGCATGAGACCTTGAGACGCTTGCACAATGGTTTCTCTTTAGCCGGCTTGTCTTCTGTAGAATGGTGTCCCATGCTTGAAATTTCCGACATATTTGACGGGAAGTCTGTAACTATTTCAGTTTATCATTGAATGCTTTTATTTCTGTCTGCACTCTCATCGCTTCTCATTCTCTCTCGCTTTGAAATAAAACAATGTTGAAGTACTAGTGCTAGCACTGAATATCTGAAGAAATGAATAGCGATTTTAACGCCGAAAATTCAAAAAAAAATGTCAAAAAATCGATATAACAGCAACAACAACCTTCATAACAAGCAATGACAATAAATCAAACAAAACAAGTCGAAAATTGACAAAGCTCGGGGAAAAATCGGCAAAAAAGGGGGAAAACAGGTCAAATAATGGGGAAATCCAAGTGAACAGCAAGGAAGAAACATGCAAAAGTAGGGAGAGATTAGGAAAAACCGGGTTAAAAATGAGGGTGAATCAAGCGGCAAAAGGCCCAAAGTAGGTAAAAAAAAAAACAAAAAAAAAAATTGATGGAACAGCAAGTGAAAACAGTAAAAAAAATAGGGGAAATCAGGCAAAAATTGGCTAAAAAAAGGGGAAAAATCCGGCAAAAATTGGGTAAAAAAAGGAAAAAATTGATGATTCATCAAGCGAAAATCTGGCAAAACAGCAACAAATAACAATGAAAAGTCTTCAGACTTGTTGTTTGGCGACACGGATCTCGAATTCCGAAAAGCGAATTTCGAACGAGAACGGCGATTTTCGATCCCAGTAGTGCATGCAATTCGGGCGGTCCGGAATATCCGAGAAGCGTTGATTGAGCTGCTTTCTGATCGACTCCAAGTTGAGTTTCTGGTCGGATTTCAGGATGAAGTGGTCGAGCGCCGCGAATTTCGGAAGATTCTGTAAGAAAAAAAGGGGGTTTTGGATTCCGGGGACCAGTTTTCGACTAATTCGGGTTACTAGGCCACGATTTGGATTTCTAGGCCATTAATTGGGTTTCTAGCAGGCATGGGCGAAGGGTGTGACTTCCCGCAACCGCAACAGCTCACTTAGTGAACTCTTGCATACGCGCGCGGCACGCGACGCGTCGAAAAGAACACAATCTAGACGTGCTTTTTAAAATAATTTTCTTCTGACCAAATTTAATACGCTATTTTAAAAATATAAATAATTTAAGCGAATAGCTAGTAGAAAAAACGAATTTACATATCTGAAATACCGTTTTAAAATTCAATTGAAGTGAAAATTATTTCAAAAAGCACGTCTAGATTGTGTTCTTTTCAACGCGTCGCGTGTCGCGCTCGCGTATGCAAGGGTTCACTAAATGAACTGTTGCATGTAACTTTGTCGCAACCTCGCCCATCTCTGGTTTCTAGGCCACCCTGTGGAGTTCTAGGCCACGATTTGGTTTTCTAGGCCATCAGTTGGGCTGCTAGGCCACGAGTAGGATTGCTAGGCCATTAGTTGGGTTTCTAGGCCGTTAGTTTAATATCAAGGCCATCAACTGGGTTTCTAGGCGATAATTTGAGTTTCTAGGCCATAATTTGAACTTCTAGGCCACCACTTCATATTTTAGGCAATCATTTTGTTTTCAAGTCCATTTTCTGGACTTCTAGCCCACTATTTGGATATCTAGCTTTGTCTATTCGTATCAACGCGTGTCCGGATATCCCTGACTCCTAAACTTTTATCTGTCTGTTCATCCTGAGTTTTCGGTATCCGCAGACTAATTTCGTTTGTTTTCAGCCAGTTTCTGTCATTTTTATCACTAGAGCACACTTTCACCAACCCTGAAAACGTTCATGACATCTTTGACACTCAAATATTCGAAATTGAGCGTGAAACGTGGCGCCAACAGGAAACTGTCGATCGGAAACTCCTCCATCTTCAGATAGGTCACCACGGTCATCATCTCCACTTGTTGACACTGCGGAGTGGCGATCAACGCGTCGAATCGTACTTTCATCTCCGTCTTATCCAGTCTCTCGCTGTGATTTTCCATATCCAAATGGATTGTTTTGAGCACACGTGGACGCAGGCATCCGATGATTTCGAGCTCTTTTAGTGGATTGTTCACGATTGTTGTGAGGCGTTCCACGTGGATTGGCGATGGAATCGACTGGAAAATTTGGAGGATTTTCGCCGAAAAAGTGAGCAAAACCGGAGAAAATTGAGCCTTTTGTTTCATAAGCACTAAAATTCGTCGAAAATGAGTATTTCCATTTTTCTTATTGAAAGTTGGCTGCTTTTCCCCGTATATGCACTTCTAGGTCATTACTTGAGTTTCTAGGTCACTACCTGAATTACTAGGCCACCATTTGGGATTCTAGGCTGTGAAACAATTTTCTAGACCATTAATAGCGTTTTTCGGCTCTAATTTCATTTTTTAGGTCGGCAATTCACTCTCTAGGCCATCATTTGTAATTCTAAGCCACTATTAGAATATATAGGCCAACAGTCAAATTTTTCAGACATAAATTAAACTTTCAGGTCATCATTTGGGATTTTAGGCCACCACATACTTTCATCATCTCCACAAGACGTTCCGAATGCCAGAAACAGCATCTCTCGATTTCGAGCTCCTCCAACTCGAGTTTCGGATTGCCCAACACAATTTTCAAATCCTGAGCGGCGAGTTGATCATGCGTCGCATTTTTGATTTCGACACGTTCATCACCAATTTCGACGAAACAAATGCCTATTTTATCGAAGAATTGGCGGGGACGGTTACTGTAGGCGACTGCATTTTGATCGTAGCATACGGTGGTTGCGGACTCGTAGATACGAATTGTGACGAGTTTGAAACCAGGCGAGAGACTGTCGGTGAACGCGCGTAGGTGTTTCGACACTTTTCGGATGGAGAATCTGGAAAAATTGTTTTTCGGGTTACTATGTTAACGAGTAATTTGTTTGGTTTCCTTGGAACCAGAGCTCTGCAAAAAATTTCAGAAAAATTTCATTTTTTCGGTTCTTCCGGTCATTTCCCAAAAAATATTTCGCTTTTTTCCCGAAAAAATTTTTCATGAAAAACCGAAAAAAATTCGAAAAAACGGTTTTAGTTGTACTTTTTCATGAAAAAAAACTTTTTTCCGGATTTTTTTTTCGCACAGCCCTGCTTGGAACTCAAATAGGTGATTTTATGAATTTTAAGCACAAAACTGCAAATCATGGCATGAAAAGCCGATGTTAAGCGCAAATTCGTCATTGGAGCGCACTTACCTATCCATCAAATCCAAATTTTCGACGATTCTCTCGAAAACGTTCATCGGCATGTCGGTGAGCGTGCGAGTTGACAGTTCGACGCTAAAAATTACAATCTATTCAATTTTTTGTCGTTTTTTCAACTTACCCTCTCTCATAATCCAAATCCGTCTGACCGGTAGAGAATCGCTGAAACCAGAACTCAAATTCCGGATAATCCACCGTATCCTTGCCCAAAACTTCGCAGAAGTGTTGAAATGCTTCGAAAATCGACTTTCCCTCTGCGTATTCGTAAAGAATACAGGCTCGCAGGTGGATCGGATTTTTTCGGAGAGCCTCCGACATTTTTCGTGGTTAGCCTGCAAAAAATTGATTTTTTTGTTATTTGTACTATTATTTATTGATTTTTCGACAAAAATTGTAAAAACTCGCAGAAAATCAATGAAAAACAGTTAAAAATCCTTGAAAAACGATGAAAAGCTGAAAAAAAAATGAAAAAATGTTTGCGCGTAATGTGCAGCGCACAGAATACGCAAACACCACTCTACGTACTTTTCGCCAGATATTACGCGCAACTTAGTTATTTGCGTCGCAACGCTTCGGAAAGTGCAAATTTAGGAGATTTTGCAAGCATTACAATGAGAATCAAGTGAAAACTAGCAAAAATTGTAATAAAGAAAAACTAAATTCAACAAAACATTGATAAATACTGTGAAATAACGTTTATTCGTCGCGAGACTCATCCGCATACTGTTATTTTTCTGAATATTCAATTTTTGCCTTTGATGAGCCATAATTCTAAATGATCAATGGTAAATAAGCAGCAGGGTTGTGCGAAAAATGACTTACGAAAAATTTTCAAAAAATATTTTTTTTTTCGGAAAAATTCATCCAAAAAAATTGAAAAAAAAATGTTGGAAAAATTTTTTTTTCGAATTTTTTCGTCCGAATTTTTCCGAAAAAAAAATATTTTCGGAATTTTTTGTACGAAAAAATAACGAAAAAAAAATCGAAAAAATTTTTCGGTTCGAAAATTTTTTCGCACAACCCTGATCCAGATACTGTATTTTTCTGATTC
Source organism: Caenorhabditis brenneri (assembly GCA_000143925.2). Lineage (NCBI taxonomy): Eukaryota > Metazoa > Nematoda > Chromadorea > Rhabditida > Rhabditidae > Caenorhabditis > Caenorhabditis brenneri. The sequence continues at coordinate 52,551 of GL380348.1, forward strand.
TTCAATTTTTTTTTCTTCAATGAGCCATAATTCTAAATGGTCTATGGTAAATAAGCAGGTAAGAATTCCTAAAACGAAGTTTGATTTTTAGCTCACTAATTATTTTTTTTCAGATTTCTCATTAAAACATTCCATTTAAACTTTCCAATTAATTCAACCTTTTGCATTTCTAACCAACAACTCAAAAAAACAACAGGTGCAAAAATTAATTAATTTCCTTTTTCAAAAGTATAAAAGACTTTTGAACTTCCACACAAAATTCACATTTCCACCATGTACATTTACATTGCCGAGTACAATCAGACAATTCACATCGATCATTACCGTATCCAATTAGGTATCATTTCATTAAAAATGATACAGTTGTGCTTTTTATTCTTACCTGCTGTCCTTTTTCTGGTTTTTCCGTTTTTTGTTGTAGTGTATCGTGGAAACAAGGAGAGAGATCGGAATGTGAGTTGGGATCAAACTTAAAACTACAAACTGCAAAAACCCACAAACTACAAAATTTTCAGACATCAGTTTACCCGATCCTTCATCATTTCTACAAAGCAATTTGTTTTTTCTACATCTCAATTGGAATATCTTTGGTCATCATCACCGCCTCAGTAATTTTTGGATCCAATGAAGATATGTAGGTATTATCTCAAGAAACGTTTCCGACACAGGTGTGGAGGCGTTCTTTCCCATACTTGCAAAAATGCGGGCCGGAAACAGGATTTTGCCGGCCCAGCCTACAAGTTTGAGGTGTGTAACTAGGCGGGCCAACCCAGCCCGAGCGGGCCGGCCTGTAATTTTGCTAGTATGTTTTGTTCCTATCCGACCTGTTAGATAGTCCAAAGAACGGTACCGCTACAAGAAAGTCAACCAATTGACTGAGCGTTAAACCCGTATCAGAACTGACCACGTTAGAACTGCCTACTGTATTGAAACCAAATCAGTTCAGTTCGATTCAGCCTAAACCTGCCTGATTTGGCCTGGTCCAGCTTGATCCGGTCCGGTCCTACCCGATTGGGATACTAGATGCGTTATACTTACGGTGCCGAATCTTTGGCTGTGGAATTTATACCACCGAGTACCCATTAACCACATTTCCAGAAGCTTCCGAATAGTCACCCCTCTAACACAATGTTTGATATTCTTCCCGATGGTCATTTTCAATCACGCTCATCACTTTGTCATATTTCTTCTTTCACTTCAAAGAGTCTACTTTTTCTTCTCCAGTCCAACGGACGGAATGAACAGTTCGTTGGAAAAATCAACCACCAAATCATTCTTGAAATGGATTTATGTCATCTTGTTTTTTCTACACATCGTATTTTTCTTCTGGGTCGCGTTGTGTAAAAGCAATAGAGAAATGCAATATCAAGCATATGAGGTTGGTTTGTCCGGATGTCTGTATGTCCGTACGTCCAGACGTTAGGTGTGACTTGATCGCTGGATGTCGAAATTTCTTTCTGTTCGGGTTTCCATCCCCAATAGTCTAACCCTTGAGTTTACAGCTCTACTACGCTCTCCTCAACTTTCTGACCCTACTCTCTGCTCTATTATACATCCCAATATTGGTCAAAATCCGGAAATTCGCTCACCTGCCATCATATAATTTGTCCAACCCGCAAAAGTATATTTTATGTCAGACAGTGTTGATTGCGTTGTCTAAGATGGTAAGTTTGAAGTTGTGACTGTTATTCTGTCCGTCCCTAATTCCAGGCACATCTATGGGCTCTACTGAACTTTTTCAGTTCTAACTCAATTGTACAGGTATCTTTATTTCACCGATTTTTCATCCATTTTCTTTTTTTTCAGTTTTTCGTACTTTGCCTCATCTTTGATGTTCTCTCCACCCCGATCCTCATACAAGTGTCTTATTTACTTTGCAACAAACGGAATGTGGAAGCTTTATCACAAGAATGGTCACAACACATAACTACCGTAGTCAAAAATGCATTGACGTGTAGGACAGTGAAAGTGGCACCTGCTCATAAGGAAGAGACGACTACTGCATAATCATCCCGACAGACACACATCTATTTCAAAAATAAATATTAACTATTCGCTCTTGGTCTTGCTCGATTCCCACTTGTCGACGGTTCTTGATGACTGTACATCCTGGTCTGCCCACGATCCTGGATAGTGTTTTTACAGTAGCCCTTGCAGAATATTCTGAAAGTCTTTATGTTTGTAACGATAGTTGTTCTACTGTACTATTTACCTCAGCAGGGCATTTCTGTAGGGTTTGATGAAGATTAAATAGGTGATCGGGGAGATGACAGGCATAAAAATAGCTATGGAGAAGACAAGGTGTTCGTAGATTTGTCCACTGAAGATTCCGAGACGTACTGAAAAATGAGGCGAAGGAGGGAATGTTTAGGTTTTGAATCTCAGGCCTAGAGCTACAGATTTAGGGCCTGAAAGTTAGTATCTCAAGGTGAAAAGATTGGAAACCGGCGAGCATGGGAGCCTGGGAGCCTGGTAGCCTGAGAGCATGAGAGCCTGGGAGCCTGAGAGCCTGAGAGCATGAGAGCCTGGGAGCCTGAGAGCCTGAGAGCCTGAGAACCTGAGAGCCTGAGAGCCTGAGAGCCTGAGAGCCTGAGAGCCTGAGAGCCTGAGAGACTGAGAGCCTGAGAGCCTGAGAGCCTGAGAGCCTGAGAGCCTGAGAGCCTGAGAGCCTGAGAGCCTGAGAGCCTGAGAGTCTGAGAGCCTGAGAGTCTGAGAGCCTGAGGGCCTGAGACCCTCAAAGCGAGCCGGTGTGTTCAAAGCTTTTTGTCTAAGTCCCCCTAGTCTCAAATCTCAAGCCTGACGGCCTATTCCGGTCTTAGACCTCCCGGTTGAGTCCCAAAAGCCTAGGATCTCTGGCTGAAGCTGTCAACTGAAGGTCTTCAGGCTCCGACTCTGAATTTTTAGGCTTAAAAGTTCTGAGCCTAAGCCTGTTTGGCTTAAAACTTGAAACTTATGGCCTAAACGTGCATTTTCTAGCCTCTAGTGTCTGCAGACCGACCATCAATCAGAGGATCAGACCACCCAGATTTTTTCTCCAGTCTAACAGTAAGATTTCCAGCCGCTAGCTCAATCCCCCTCCCAACTCACACCCAATAAACAAATAAGATGTTCCAAACGTCGTTGCCGGCAGAATCGCCTGTAGTGTCAACACTTTCAACAATTGTCGATGCATAATCTTTGTCTCCTCTGACATTGATCCCTGATTCTTCATGAGAACCTTCACAATCTTCCACCGGATTATAAAAACCAGGATGTAGACGGGAGTGATTGGAAGAGTGGTGTGTATCATTCCATAGATTACAGATGGAGCTGATAAATCTGTAATTCCAGTCAGGAGTCCCATGCTCTCATTGAAATCGTAGTCCGGATGGACACGACGGACAATAGGGAGGATTTCAGAGCGAGGCACGAAGTTTGTCCAATACGTGATCTGGAAGTTTTAGTTTTTTGTAGTTTGTAGTCCCCGGAAAAAAACTCACCGCTTGCAAAAACGAAGGAAAATAGAACCCTAAAATCACAAAAATGACTCTCTTCATCCCAAATTTTGTGTTGAACAACACAAAATATCGATAAGAAAATGAAATGAGCAATGACCAAATTGAATGGGACAAAGTGTGGAGGTACAGACTGAAGCTGCAAGAATACACAAGCTACAAATACTACAAACTACAAAATTCTCACCCAACTGCACAGGTAGTCAGACCGAAGTGCTTACAAACACCATTCATCATGTGTCCCATGGAATCCTCATTGGGGTAGGGGAGAACTCTGAAAACTCCATTTTAGTTTGTAGTTTTTTGTAGTTTATAGTCTTACCTAATCTCAATAAAAACATCCAAAATGCATGCCAATCCGTCGGTCACAGCAAAATTGATGATGAGCGTGGAATACAGACGAATAGGTTTTGGTGTCTCGAAAATTGCAAGAAGGAGCATGATAAGGTTCAAAATCGTTCCGATTCCACCGAGGATATAATGAAGAATTCGAAAATCCATGGTTAGTTCGATGTCAGTGGTCATTCTGAAATTAAGTGATATCTGAAAATTGGGATATATGGAAGTCTGGACATCCGGAAATACAGATAGACGGGAAGGTGAGCAGACAGGCAACAAGTTACTCATCTGGATATCCGGAGTTTTGAACATCCAGAAATCTGAGCATCCGGACAAACAGACGTACAGATTCGGGCGTGAAGAAAGCTAGATATCTAGACATTGGGACATCTGTGTATCCGGAAACAAAGATTTCTGAACATCCGGACATCTAGGCATTCAGAAAGACCAACAGGGATTGGACTGAACCGTTTGAACAGTTATCGATAAGATCAAAGGCGCCCGGTTCAATGTTATATGTTCAAAAAAAACCCGAAGGTCTCATCGCGTTATTTTCGTGCGCGTTCAAGTTAACCGAAGCTCGGTAACAGGTCTGAAACTTATCCCAGATTTTTGGAATTCTCCGAAATTGGCTAGGTGAAAACCGGTTTCGCGCAAAAATGTAATCTCGAGAACTGGAAACTTTTCGGAAAAAGAACGAAATTTTAATCTTACGAAAAAAGTATTGGTGCCAGTCTATGTCTCTTGATAATAAACGTGTTCACCAAAATTACATGACATTTTTCCTTAATTGTAGAGCATTATTATCCAAAAAAAGAAAAAAGAAAAGATAAGTTTCCGTATTCTCGTAAACAAATCGAATGATCACGAAGAGAATACTGGGATAAGGGAATTGTTTAGTTTGTTCTGATCGAAAAATTAACAGAAAAGTTCAGATTTGATGGGGGAGTTTGAAAGATATGTGGAATTATATTAGTCAATCGATGATAAACAGTAGATTTTGATGGTTTGTAGTCTTTGAAAACTTCTGTAAATTTTTTTAAAGGCTCACGCACTGTACGTTCATAGCATTATATTTCGGAATTTATCCAAAAATTCAAAAAGTGTCTTACTAAAAAAAATGTTCAGTTTTACATTATGATAAATCTGAAAAAACCAAAACAGATGGCTCTGAACCTCCAGTTTTGAATGGGCTTTTTACTAAAGGTTTGACTCTAGTTATTTTAGAGACTACAAACTATCAAAGCAACCCATAGGCAAATTCTATTCTTGCCAATTCCAAAAGTGTAAAATTTGCTTCTTCTCCCCTTCCCATTCTCCTCTTTCCCCTATAATCAGTACCTTCCCGAGACGTGCAATTTGAAATCCCGAGACACCCTCCTCTGACTAATATATTGCTAAATTTATTTCATTTTGTTCATTGGTCCTTCGATTCATTAGTTGAAATGACCCTGATCTTGAGAACCTGAGTTTAAGCCTGAGAGCCTAGAAGCTTGAGAGCCTGAGAGCCTGAGAGCCTGAGAGCCTGAGAGCCTGAGAGCCTGAATGCATGAATGCCTGAGAGCCTGAAACTGGAGTCCTGAGAGAGAAAATAAGTTCCTGAGCCTGAAACCGAAGCCCTTAGCCTAAAACACAGCCCGGTCTAGAATTCGAAATTGGTAGTTTGTAGTTTTTGCCACATTCCTATCCAAATCCTTTCGAATCAATGCAAATTCAACACGAAACATGCGTGAATGTACCTGCCAGGGAGCAGGTGAAATAACTCACATTACGCAAAGGAGAAGGGCGGATTTCCATTAGTGAAACTACGGAAACTCTAAAATCTTTGTTTCTCTGTGTATACCTATTTTAGTTGTTGCCAAATTCATTTTCAGTCATTTCTTGAAACGTATGACTTTGAAAAACCTGGTTTTCTCATGCTACTTATTGTCAATACAGGCGAATGTGAGAGCTGACTTGGGACCAGGTTAGTCTTTTTTCAAATTAAGTTTTTAGGTAAAACGAAGGGTTGGTAGATCAATAAAATTCTCTATCGATTGGTACAAATTTGATAAAGGTTCAAAAAACCCTCGAATAATCAAATTTCAGCTTTAACAAATTGGGATTTTCTGATAGTTCATGCTTTTCTTTGTAGCACACCTATATGAAAACTATACCAATCGATAGAGAATTTTTTGATCTACCCACTCGATGCCTAAAACCCTCCTCAAACTTTCAGTCCCCACACCCGGTACCGTCTGCCAGGCTGTCACATGTGCCGGACAGTTAGTCTGTCATGAAAAACTGATTTCCTGTGACACCGGAATCGGAAAGTGCAACACCACCCGATGGTGTTTTCCTGGTCAGAAGAACTGCGAGATCACTGTTCCCTACTGCTCTCAGAAGAATGAAGACGACTATGATAGAGACTTGTTGGACTCGCAAACTAGTTTTGAGTGTGAGTTTCTGTCTGTGTGTCTGTGTGTCTGTATGTCCAGATATCCCATTGCCTCTCTAGTCTCACGGGCTGGTAACTGGGTTCCGGAATATCTGTTTCTCACGCAGTCCAGAGTTCTGTCTGTCGGGATGTCTGAATGTTTGTCTGTCTGTGTATCTGTATGTTTGTACGCTCAAATTTCGGTATATCTTGCCAGATGTCTGAATGTCCGGATGTCCAGTTGTTTGGATTCCTGGCCCAAAAAGCCTCCTTCTTTACAGTCATCAGACCCAACAACACCAACATCACCACAGAAGAAAAAGCCGAACTGTGCAAAGGCTACAAATGCTTTGGAATGAGTCAATGTGAAGTGGTCTACCTGACCATCCCCTGTGGAAACCGGTCCCTTATCAATGAGACCTGTCATCAATGGCTACCTTCTTGTGATGACTCCCCAATGCTCAATGATGCTGCGAGACTGAAAAAGAAGCAAATGGCAGGAATTATGACAAAGGAGATGCTGTCATGGATGGATATTGCAATGATTGTCACGGTTTTCTTGGTGTTTGGAATGATTTTCTTGATGGTTTTCTTGTTTATTCGATGTTTGGAGAGGTGTGGATTCATTCCGAGATAAAGCTGTTTTTTTTTGTGGCGGTTCGCTGTAGATATCTGGACATGTACAGAATGACAGAATGAGGCGTAAAGCTTACAGACCGAACAAAGCGTATGAAGACCTCAGGACAGAAAGATGTCCGGACATTGTTACAGACAGATATTCGGAAGTTCAGGGATCTGGATATGTCGACATACACATTCCGTTATAAAGAGATCCGGAAAATGAGCTGGCATCGGAGGCACTACTATTCGACGAGTTTTGATCCATTTTGTTGAATTCTAAATGCTTTTTTGTGTAATTTCAAAGAATTTCAAGAATTAATATAAAATTTTTATTCATTTGCGCGTGAAGTCTGGCGCTTTGTCCGCATACACCGCGACGCGCATATTGCGTACGGGTAAAAGCGGGTAAAGAGTTGCCCGGGCGGGCAACGGGCACCCGCAATTTTTTTACCCGCGTGGAGAGCCTAAAACAGACATCCGGATATTAGAAAATTAGACAGATGTCCGTATGTACAGACATTTGGACATTTGGACATCTGGACAGACAGGCAAGCATTCAGGCACAAAAATGCAGCCAGGAATTTGCTGAACAAGCTAACGGCTGGTCATTTGAACACTCGGATATCTGAACAAATGTGTAGACATCTGAAGATTCGTGATTTTCAAAAAAGTCAGCGGATACTTTTCAACAAGGAAATGACACCATTCCGCAAATCTCAAAAAAGAAAAGTTACATCAGAAAACAGGTGGAATTATTTCATGAATCAAAAATCAAGAATGAGATGAAAAAGGCAGTTTACATAAGATTTTGCTATTGTGCCGAAGCATTATTTTTTTGTGTTTGCGTACTCAGCAACATATTTGACGATAATTTTTTCATTAGAAAAAACAGTAGTTGAGCATCTCAAAGATGAGGCGAACACAACGGTTGCTCTTGACAAGGCTCCTCTACGCACAATGGCTTGACCATTTTACACGTATTCTGTCCATAACATTCATAGACATAGTCGCATAGTGTTTCACCGACTCCCAACATGGAGATGAGTGGGGGAGGGTGGCTGAAAAACAGAAAAAAACAGAAAAATTTCTAAAAATTTGGAATTCATATATTCTGTGCTCTTTTCTCCATTGTTTGCCATCTCTCACTCTCTTCGTTTGATCAAAAAATCAAAGAAACCTCCCACAATGCCATCTATTTCTTATCAGTTGCCTTTCTCATATTATTTACTTTTCCTTTTCCTGCTCTTTTACGTTTCTTGACTCGAATTCATTTTTTTTCTCAATTTCCTGTCAAGAATGGAAGTGCCAAATGCTCAACCAAATTTATCAAATCTCCCTGCCACCGCATTGGATGTTATACTAGAGGATGTGGATCTGAAGACTGTGTGAGTATTTTCAAGTCTTATAGAACTGAATTCTGACCCCATTTTCACAAAAAAAGATATGAAGATGTAGATATCGGTAAGCTCTACGCGTCTGGAAAATTTTGCCCCCTCGCCAGACGAATACGGGCGGCACGGGACCCGCTAGAGTGTCCGGGCCCGGATTTTTTTAGCCCATGTTTGTAAAACGGTGATTCTGAGTTTTCAGACTAATAGAATTCACCAAGGTCTATACTTTGAAATGCATACTCTGGGCCCGGCACACCAGGTTCACGCTTCTTACTTCCAGTTTTCAGCCAAATCATCCGAAAAGTGTGTCACTCCCTCCGCTCCCACATCGACAACATTACCACCCAAATCAATTCCAATCTGAATGAAGTCACCGTCCGTGCCATCCCATCAGGACACCTCCGAATGAATGTGAACACTGAAGATGAAGAGTACGATATTCAGTACGAGCAGCAGGCTGAAAATTGTGAAGTCACGTTTGATGACACCTCAAAAATTATTGAGAACGAGGACTTTGCAAGTATGGCTGCAAACGATTTGGGGCTAATTTTAAAGCATCAGAAATCTGAGATGGGCAGTTTCGCACTGCAATTTCCGAGGCATCCGAATAGAAGAGCCGAGTGTATGAGCACTTATCAAGGAAGGTTTTTGACAGGGTTGGAGCCGTTTTTGAGGTTAGGCTGTATGTCTGTGTGTACGGATGTCTGGATATACACATTTATCGGAAGGTATTTGGATGCCTAGATGCAAAACTGTCCAGTTATCCAGATTTCTGGATGTCCGGATGTCTAGGTGTCCAAATATTAGGGTTTTCAAGTATTCAGATTCTAATTTTGATGTCCAGATGTCCAAGTGAATGTCTGTAGTCTATCTATCTGTCTGCTTGCGCGTCCGGATGTCCGTATTTATTTTTCGAATTTCAGATCCCGGAGAACACTTCTATCCACTTTTGAATTGGTCATGAGAGGGACTAATCAGCAAGACCTCCTCCTTAAGATCCTACCGTACCTGGACCCTGAAAACTTGAACCGAATCGAAATAACCACCACCAAAAACACTGAGAAAGAGCCCAGTCCGATACTGAAAATGGATGAAATTGTGGAGTTGGATCAATGGAAAAATGCAAAAGAATTGTATATATCCATGCTGAAATTGGATGTGGCCCTCGAGAATTTCTATCATTTTTCGAAAGCTGAATTCGAGATTCAATCGGTTTCAGCAAAAGAATTAACGGAGCTGAAAGAGGTAACCATCATAGCCGGACAACTGGAAATAAAATGAAATGTTTACAGAGAATTCTAAAAGATAAGGAATTTGAAGACTTCAAAATTGAATACCATCAGCTGAAAGACAAAAAGAAGTTGTTGGAATCTTTTGGGCGACCATTTGCTGGAAGTACTTCAGCGAAAAGAATATGGTACCACAAGTTTCCAATACAGAAGAAGAGAGCATTGTACATTGCATGGCGAGAGAAAGAGAAATTGTTCAAGTTCTACTCAATTTCTTTGCAAAATGTTCCGAATAATGCTTTTTGATTCTTTTAGTGTTTGCGTACTTGGCGTCGGAATTGACGGTAGTAGTGTCGTCAAATCTGCTGTTCAGTACACAAACGCCAATCAAATAGATATTTTTTGGGCTCTTATCCGTTTCCCGGTAAAATAATACCCGGGACCTAAAAAAACACCCGGGACCTGAAAAAATATACGGGACCGGGTTTTATTGAAAAAACGCCCTTTGGAAATACCCGGGACCATCAGAAATATCC
>GL380349.1:20170-32599 GCA_000143925.2 Caenorhabditis brenneri
GGGTGTTTCATTTCTCATCCCATTTTTCAACTCCTGGAAGCATGTTTTTGGTTCTTGATCCCTTCTAGAAAAAAAATGTGAGGCGAAAAAAATATCTCTGACATTGAATTTTTACAAAACTTTCTGCTTCAATCGCTGCTTAGAAACAGTGAAGTGGTTGTGAATGTTGCTCTTCTACGAGTATCAATTGCTATCAAAATTCATTTATAAAAATTATGCAGTAGAATCGAGATTTCGATTTCAATCAAAGCTGAATGACTTTCCAAAAGGAGTAGAGACAAAATTCATTTTCAGAACCTTATGAGAATGAGCATTAAATTGATGATAACATTCGGAAAACGAAATGATATTTTACTAGGATCTGTCGTGTAGTAGTTCAAATTGATGAAATCTTTAAAACTGGAATTTATCGTGACGAAGGATTCATCATTTCTCGTTTTTTTTTGTTCATAGAATGATACTTTAAGAAAACAATGTGGAAAAAATGATGAAAAAGTACTAGGGAAATATATGGGACTTTTGCAAAACCAACTACCCACTAATGAACATATTATTTCGTCAAAAATGAATTTTGTTTGAAACCGAAAATGCCCGCCGTGAATAAAATTTCATGATGCAAGTTGATAGATTACGAACTGTTAAGAATTAGTCCAGAAGTTCATTTTTATTCAATTTTTCGCTCTATTCACGATGATTGTTTTGCTTCTCCCCCTTTTTTCGAGTTTTTGATATTTGTTTTTAGCGCTTGATCCTTCCTAGACAGTAACTGAACGGAAAAACCAGTATAATGGGAATATAATGGATTCTTCGAATAATTACTGCTTCAATCACATTTCAGAAACAGTGAAGAAGTTGTGCATTTCAATTAGTCATTTTTCATTGATGCAATTGCTTTTGGAATTTCTATTGGAAACATATAGTATTATCGAAGACTTCCATAGAATGAGTCATGAATCTAGGTCAAAATTATATGAATTTCCAGAAACAGTAAAAACAAAATTCAGTTTCAGAACCTCATTGTCAAGAGCAAAAAATGTCACTGTTGTTCGTCTACCAAAAACATCACTCTGGGTCCTTCTATTGCAGGTTGCAAACCGAGAAAAAGACCATTAGTTCCAAAAATTCTATGTTTGAATGGCTTCTCTGAAAATGTAAAAAAATGTGTATCTTTTCGTGCAGCGAAGGCCTTCTAGCAAAATCAAGACAAAATTCACACTTTTTCTCTAGATTACAGTTGAAAAAATATTGAACCAATTCCTTAAACTGTGCAAAGTCTAATCAAACTCTTAAAATGAACATACCAAAACAGAAATATTTATTGAAACCAAAAACCAAAAGAAATTCAAATGATAATAATAATGATAAACTAGCGACAAGTCATCCGTCTCACCGAGATAATTCCAAGTTCCTTTTGTCGCTTCTGTTCCCTCAGCAAAGCGTCGTAGGTGTCAGCTGCAACGTGGCACCTTCGATTTTCCGATTATCTGCCTCGAGAACAGCTTCCTCCCATTTGAGTGGCCTTGAATCATTCCGGAAGTTCTCCTTGTCCACTCTATCAGTTTCTGAATCTCGACTATCATGTCGACCATTGTCCCTGATTGGAGTGTCGTCATCATTACCCTTTGCTCTCTCCTTATTAAGTTCTTTTTGAAGTACAGCAGTACAATGAAGTACACTACAGCAAAACCGAAACTATTTTATATATTAAAGAACTGAAACATTAATAAAAAGATAGAAAGTCAGGTGCTCACAAAGTATAAAAACGTACCCAACTATACGAATACGTCTCCAAGAAGACAAGAAAAAGCGGAAGGAAGCTCAAATAATTACAATGTCTACACATAAACCGAGAAAAAGCGAGTTGTCGAAAACAAACGAACAGAAGTGTGATTCATATCTCAACTGACTACAATGATTTCTGAAGCGAAAAGAAAATTGTAGTAGGATATCTGTTTTGGAAGAGTGGGTAGGATAGAATAAAGTGATCTGAAATTGGAGTGAGCAAGTTTTCGAAGAAGACGTATTGAGAAAGGGAAAAACTTCTGAAAATACGAAAACATTTTGAAATTGAAAAAAACATGGCATGAATAAAATAGTAGGATGAATTTTGATGGATTACGTGGTTTGAAGATTAGTCAGAGGACTCTTTTTCATTCAATTTCTCCATCTATTCATAAAGGGTGTTCTACTCCTCCTCCTCGTTTTTCAACTTTTGGATGCATCTTTTTTTGGTTCTTGATCCCTTCTAGACAGAAACTGAGCAAACAACTATCACCACAACTATCAGATCTGTAAAGAAATACAATGTTTCAATGAGTTTTCAGAAACAGTGACATTTTTTGTGCATGTTAGTCGTGTTCATTCCTTACATAGCTGAAAAAACCCACCATAACAGAATCATCTCGAAAACTTCCATGGCATTAGTCCTGAATTTCGACTAAAACTGAATACTTCCTGGAAGAGCTTAAACAGAAACAATTTCGGTTCTTCATCAAAAAGAGCAGAATATGTCAATGTTGCTCGCACTTGTACACTGCTTAAAGTACTGAATCTATAAGATCTGCCGGATAAGTTAGTGGGAACCAGACTGACATTCGGCCAAAAAAGAAGCACTAATGAACAGAGCAATTTGCTGCAAATCAAGTTTGCTCGAAACAGAAGAAAAACTCGTCGTTAATGAAACATTATGATGAATTTTGACGGAACACGTATTCTGGAAAATTATGTCTCTGGAAAAAGTCAGTCCTATTCAATTTGTTATTTTGAAAAGTTACCGTTTCAAACACTTTGTAGAAACAGTTCAGTAGTTGTTTAATCCAATTAACATGTCATGGGATCAGGTCCGAAAAAACGCTCTCAAAACTTCATTTATAGGATCTTGTTCAATATCTGTTTCAGTTCCATTTCATTACGGGCAAGACATACATAACACTGCTGCTTGAAATTTTCACACAGTTTAGAACTTCCAATCTGTAGTATCTGCTTGATCGGAATCCAATCGTGAATTGGAAATTATTGTCACCAGGTTTGTTAAATGAAGATAACGAAACAGCAACATTTGTTGTAATAAAAAAACCAAATGTTATTCAGATGATTACATTAATAAAAGAGCAAGAACTATCAGCGAGGCATTCATTCTACCTTACTCATTCCATGTTCCTTTTGACTCTTCCATTTATTTTACGAAATTGTTTCATGTGTCTTTAATACAAATTTTGCAAAAATATCACTGTTTCCATGAATGGACGAGTTAGTCAAAAAATGTAGGGACTTATTGTTTCCTTGAGAACCTCTTTATTCTGATAAAAAAAGATGGGTTATGTACAACATTTGATCTACCTTTTCAATCACATCTTTAATTTCTCCCCGTACTTACAGAGGGTGTTTCATTTCTCATCCCATTTTTCCACTTCTGGGTGCATAATTTTGTTTTTTGATTTTTTTGAGTTGATTGAATTTTCAAAAACGTTAATGTTTCAAACGTATGTTAAAAACAAAAGGAATGCCAATTGCTTTTAATATTTATTTTTTATGAATTGTTTTGTACTACTGGAATAGTCTTGAATCTCAATCAAAAGTAATCTACTTCCAAGAAACAGTGAAAACAAAATTTAGTTTCAAAACCTCATTAGAATAAACTGATGCTAACATTCGGAAACGACAATTATATCTTACTGGGATCTGTCGGATCAAGTCGTTGAAATTTCATTGGAATTCATTGTGATCAAGCATTCCTAATGGGAATACTGAAATAGAATTATTTATTGAAATAAAAAAATCGAGTGATATCCAAATGGTCACACGAAAAAAGGCGAAAAATAGCGACGATTCTTCCGTATCATTTCAACTGTTTGTTCAAGCTCTTTCTGGTGCTTTTGTTTTTGTGCAGATTATTTCTAGTTCTATTCAGTTCATAGAATGTTGTATCTGCTTTTATAACTTTGACAAGACAATGTGGAAAAAATATAGTGAAAAAGTACTAGGGAAATATATGGCCTTTTGACTAAACATGTTTACTAATGAACAGAGCAGTTCGTCAAAAATGAAACGTGTCCAAAACAGGAAAAAAACTTGCTGTTGATAAATTAGTGTGATGGATTTTGATAACGTACCATGAAAGTTAGGCAGGGAGTTTATTTTTGCTCAACTTCTTTCTTTCCATGAAGAATGTTCGGCACTGTTCTAAAATCGAGGACCGATGCCATAAATCGAGGACCCAAAAATAAATCGAGGACCCAAAATTTTTATCGAGGACCCAAAAATTAAATCGAGGACCCAAAAAAAAAAACGAGGACCCAAATATTAAATCAAAAACCCATCTAAATCGAGGACCCATAAAGACCTGAAAATATTTATTTTTTTGAGACTTATGGGAATACCCGGAGAAGAAACTTTTGTTCGGGATTTATCCGAATCCATTTTCGTTACTAATTTTGTTGCCTGGATTGTGTTTTTCCTAAGACTGGGTTAATAGAGGTGTTGTACGTTTTCAATAAGTTGGCCCACCATCAAAGCAGGCTTAGGAAACACAACAAAAAAGCTTTCTAGAGCACAAGATTGAGTAAAATGAGAAATCTGTCATTCGGTGGAACAACGGGTCCAGGGTATTTATATGGGCCTCAAAAAAAACATACTCATAAATCGGATAAGTTCCAAAGTTTTTGTTATTCTCAAAAGTTTATTCTAAAAAAAAAGTTGGTTCTTCTATCGAAGTTGAATCCTCAATAGAATTCCTTATGTGCTTACTCTGAGACGACAAAAGTAAGAAATACAGTCCAAAAGGTGGGACCGTGGTTCTAAATTTGAGACCGTGATTTTAAATTTGGGTCCGTGATTCTGAAATTGGGACCGTGTTTTTAAAATTGGAACCGTGATTTTAGAACAGTGCCAAAACATATGGCTCTTATCGGTTTCCCGAATATTTATTTCTTTTTCGGAACCCATGGAAATATCCCGGACTATTTTTTAATCGGGCGAAGGCCCCGAAGAAATACCCAAGAATATTGGATAAGAATCTGGCACTGTTTCAAAATCGGGGACCGTGTATCAAAATCGGAGACCGAAAAATCGGGGACCGAAATATCGGGGACCGAAAAATCGGGGACCCAAAAATCGGGGCCCGAAAAATCGGGGACCGAAAAATCGGGGCCCGAAAAATCGGGGACCGAAAAATCGGGGCCCGAAAAATCGGGGACCCAAAAATCGGGGACCCAAATATCGGGGCCCGAAAAATCGGGGACCGAAAAAATACCGAAAGAATACCGAAAAAATACCGAAATAAAAAAAAAAATGTTTTTTGCACATTTTCGGTTTTTTCCCGATTTGATAACATTTTAGGAAGTTATCGAAGTTTTATTATGTTGAAAGAAAAAAACAAATGGTTACAATAAAAAAGCAATAAATAAATTAGAATAATCTTGTAATCTCCATCCTCCACGTCCTTTTCCATTTCCTTTTTCTCTTCCACTTCCTCTCCCTCTTCCGGAGCTTCAAGAGTTTTGTGGAGATCTCTGAGGAGAATTCTGCCCAGTCGTTTGGGTGGAATCACTTCTCCGGGCCCCACACAACTTCGCGCGCCTCCACGAGTTGAGTCAGGAACAGAAGAAACTTCTTCGGAAGAGGTGGAAGTACGGCCATCAAATGTAGATGGGACAGCTTGGCCTTGGAAAGTTGTATCGGTTTTCGTTTTCTTTGCTGCCGTAGCACCGACTTCCATGGCGACGTCGAGGCTGTATAGGGGATACTGACGGCTTCTGAGTTGGAAGGCGAGGAGTGGTACTTCTGGAAGGTTGGTTAGATAATGGGTAGTCAGCTTCTCTATCTACTACATTTTCTTCTTCATCCTCTTCTTCATACTCAGCGTCGAAGTTGTCATCACCCTTGTTCTTTTGAAAATTTTTATTCCTGTCGTGGTCCGAAACGTGAACTCCGTCATCTGTAAGGCTTCCCGGTTCAGATTCCGATTTCAGCATGAGAAGAAGATTAATAAGAAGAATCATCGGAATCATCGAAACCATATGCAGCTTCAATATCCTTTCTTTCGGCGGAAAGTTCTCATCGCAATCAGCAAGTGATTCAACAATGTTTCTCTGTTGTGGTAACGTCTCCACAAGTAGTTGAACATGTGACCACCGAGTCGACCTTCAGGATTCTCAAATCTAGTTATCAACTGAGACTAGAGACCATTTCTGTTTCCTTTTTTATACTATATCCGCCAGGGCCAGTAAGACGTGACATGTATCATAATTTATACCAGTCGGTGGGGCCGCCTACGGCGGCTCACCTCCTTTTAGTTCGTCGCTGCGCTCCTCAATGGGGGGTTAATTTGCCATGCTCAACCCATTTTTCATCGTTGGGCCGAGATGCACCTAAGCCTTCTTCTGAAGTGCCAAAAATTTTTTAAATTTGACTTCCCGCCAAAAGTTTTGAAAATTTGAATTCCCGCCAAAATTTTCTGGAAGTTTCTAGAAGTTTCTGGAAAGAAGGAGAATGTTCTGGAAGGTTATTCATCCAGAGCTTGCCAGTTGAGTTTTCGGAGTACCGTAACTACCGTAATCCTACAGTAATCTCCACCACTTTTTGTTGGTGTACTATTGGGGTCCCTTAGATAGTACATGCAAAAAATCGAACAATTCTGAGCACTTCAAACCCGTTTTCTAGCTGTTGCTGAGTTATCTGGTTACTGTAGCTACCGTAATCCTACAGTAACCCGTGCTTCAAACTTTATAGAATTGAAGCGCTCGGTGACCCATGACTATGTGCCAAATATGGTAGAAAACGGTCGAGGGGTACGAAAATTATTTAGTGATAAGTGCGGCACACACACACACACAGAGCTATTCCTTTAGTATATAGAAGAGATTGTAACCACTTGACTTTTTTCCTGTCTACATAATAAAACTTCAATAAACTGACTTAAAATGTGATAAAATCGGGAAAAATCCAAAAATCTGCAAAAAAATCTTTGAAATCACTACACTTCTTTCGGTCCCCGATTTTGATATTTCGGTCCCCGATTTCGTTTTTTCGGTCCCCGATTTCGTTTTTTCGGTCCCCTATTTTGGTACACGGTCCCCGATTTTTCGGTCTCCCATTTTTCGGGCCCCCATTTTTCGGTCCCCGATTTTTCGGGATCCGATTTTTGGGTCCCCGATTTTTCGGGCCCCGATTTTTCGGTACCCGATTTTTCGGGCCCCGATGTTTGGGTCCCCCATTTTTCGGTCCCCCATTTTTCGGTCCCCGATTTTTCGGTCTCCGATTTTGATACACGGTCCCCGATTTTGGAACAGTGCCAAGAATCTTGTCAAAATACTCGAGACACGGGGCTCGAGAAATATTTTCCGGGATTCAACGGCTCTATCTGCTTTTAGAGGTGCATTGACAAAGTAGAGGTGCAATGACAAAATGGAGGTGCAATGGACAAAATCCAGGTGCAATGGATAAAATCCAGGTGCAATGGTTAAAACCCAGGTGCAATGGTTAAAATGGAGGTGCAATGGATAAAATCCACGTGCAATGGTTAAAATGGAGGTGCAATCGTTGAGACGGAAGTAAGATGATCGGAATAGAGGTACTATGGCTTGAATGAAGGTAGGATAAAGTAATCTTGTTACAATTACTCAAACAGATGTTCTGGCATGAAGTAACACGCTATGAAGCTCTGGTTTTTTTTCAACCTTCCCAAGCGCGAGAGTTTTTTCATCCGTTTTATTTTCATTCTATTGATGTTCCGTACGTACGTAAGTCACTAAAAAATAGCATTAGAAAAAGGCGTTTCTTGATCTTTTATTCAAACTTTCTCAATAATCCATCCTCCCATTCAACACCAAAAGTGATCTTATTCTATCATAGAGCATCTGTGATGATTTTGTTTCAGTAAACTTGACTAAAGAAGGCCAGTCGGTCTGTATTTGGAACAATCATAGAGATTTCTGTTTTTGGTTTGGTACCCTATTAAACTAATAAAAACACTGAATCAGTTCTTTTTTCTATCTGAACATCCGGATGATTTGAATTAAGAATACTTTTGAGAGCTTTACTTTTTTCACTAGTGTTAGAATTTTCTCTGTGATGGCGATGCTACGTTGCATAATTTTGAAGCTGCTCTAAACGCAATCCTCTAGTGAATTTAATAACGTTTTGGCAGATATTTGGTCCTACCAGGCATAAACTTCCAAGTCGATGACATCATCCGAAATTATTTTATGAACACTGGAATTTAGAAATGCCTGCGTGCCATGAATGTTTCAAACTAGTAGGATCTCTTAGCTTGATAGTTATTCAAAAATCTCTCTGCTTGAAAGTGATGAATTGGGGAAAGGTTTAGACCACTCCATAATATGAATCAAGTTATGTCACAAATCCGATGCACCTATAGTTATGGCGCACCCTGAACTTTAGTTGGATGGACCCTAGTGAGGGGTCTAAAAGTTAGGTCGGCCCAAGAGAGAATCATGAACTTGAATAGGCCCAATACGAGTACCTGAAAATTGGGTGGGCCCAGAAGTTCCAATAAACTACACTGACATGATAAAGTGCTGCATATTTTTGAAAAGATTATGATTTATGAGTTGAATGATGCATAAGACTTAACACTTCAGAAGAAAAAAAAATAATATTTTTGAAAAATGAGCAGGTCCTCAATATCTTTTTTTAGTTAATTGGGAAAATTGGGTCCATCCAATCATCAGACTCCTCTCTTAGGTCCAGCCAACTTTTAGACCCCTCTCTCGGGTCTATCCAATTTCGAAAATCTGGTTGGGCTCATTCAGCTCAAGTAGAACTGAAATTTTTGCAATGCTGTCCAACATTATGTAAACTGAATACTGGATGTTATGTAAAAGATCCATATTCTTGGAATCAACGAACTATTCAAGAATGATTCTCATATTTTGGTGTTGAATGGGAGGATGGATTATTGAGAAAGTTTGAATAAAAGATCAAGAAACGCCTTTTTCTAATGCTATTTTTTAATGACTTACGTACGTACGGAACATCAATAGAATGAAAACCAGTCGGTGGCGCCGCCTACGGCGGCTCACCTCCTTTTTGTTCGTCGCTGCGCTCCTCAATGGGGGGTTAAGTTGCTACGCTTAAACTCATTTCTGATCATTGGGCAGTGATGCACCCTGAGCCTCCTTATTGTTCCAAAAGTGTTGCTAATTTGAATTCTCGCCAAAAATTTTGAAAATTTGAATTCCCGCAAAAATAATCAAATGTTTTGACGTTTCTGGAAGTTTTTAAAAGTTTCTAGAAGTTTCTAGAAGTTTCTGGAAGTTCTGGAAATTTTTAGAAGTTTCTGGAAGTTTCTAGAAGTTTCTGGAAGTTTCTAGAAGTTTCTAGAAGTTTCTAGAAGTTTCTAGAAGTTTCTGGAAGTTTCTGGAACATTCTAGAAGTTCCTGAAAGTTCTGGAAGTTTCTAGAAGTTTCTGGAAGTTTCTGGAACATTCTAGAAGTTCCTGGAAGTTCTGGAAGTTTCTAGAAGTTTCTGGAAGTTTCTGGAACATTCTAGAAGTTCCTGGAAGTTCTGGAAGTTTCTAGAAGTTTCTGGAAGTTTCTGGAACATTCTAGAAGTTCCTGGAAGTTCTGGAAGTTTCTAGAAGTTTCTGGAAGTTTCTAGAACATTCTAGAAGTTTCTGGAAGCTCTGGAAGTTTTTAGTAGTTTCTGTCAAATTCTAGAAGTTTCTGAAGAGAAGGAGAATGTTCTGGTAGGTTATCCATCCAAGAGCTTGTCATTTGAGTTTTCGGAGTACCGTAGCTACCGTAATCCTACAGTAATCTGCACCATTTTTTGTTGGTGTACTATTGAGGTCCTTTAGATAGTACATGCAAAAAATGGAACAATTCTGAGCACTTCGAACCCGTTTTCTAGCTATTGTTGAGTTATCTGGTCACTGTAGCTACCGTAATCCTACAGTAACCCATGCTCCAAACTTAATAGAATTGAAGCGCTCGGTGACCCATGACTACATGCCAAATATGGTAGGAAACTGTCGAGGTATACAAAAGTTATTCAGTGATAAGTGCTGGACACACAGACACACACACAGAGCTATTCCTTTAGTATATAGAAGAGATAAAACGGATGAAAAAACTCTCGCGCTTGGGAAGGTTGAAAAAAAACCAGAGCTTCATAGCGTGTTACTTCATGCCAGAACATCTGTTTGAGTAATTGTAACAAGATTACTTTATCCTACCTTCATTCAAGCCATAGTACCTCTATTCCGATCATCTTACTTCCGTCTCAACGATTGCACCTCCATTTTAACCATTGCACGTGGATTTTATCCATTGCACCTCCATTTTAACCATTGCACCTGGGTTTTAACCATTGCACCTGGATTTTATCCATTGCACCTGGATTTTGTCCATTGCACCTCCATTTTGTCATTGCACCTCTACTTTGTCAATGCACCTCTAAAAGCAGATAGAGCCGATTCAACCCCCTCGATTTTGTGCTCTGAAAAGTTCTTTTATTCTGCTTCCTAACAAGGCAAGTATTTTTGAAAAGTGGTTGGGAATTGGCTGAAAATTTGCACAAATGCTCTTTTAATATGCCTGAGTTCCTAAAAAAATTTTCAGCCTCTTTTCTTTTGATGAAAATTTTTTTATATTTTTGGCTGAAAATTTTCAGACAAATTTATAAAATTTTCATATTCTCGGAAATTTGCGGTTCTGGGAACCCCAATTTGGGGCAAGTATGATTTTAAGCCCGATCCCAGTCTATTTCACCGATTTCTGACCCATTTTCGAAAAATTCGCAGATGTAATAAAAATCTGACTTTCGAAAAAATCGTCATATCTCTCTTGAAAATGGTTTTGGGGACGAGAAAATTAACAGGAATATCATTTTTATGCGATCAAACATATCCTAAAACTTTCAGGAAGTTCTGAAAAAATTCGAAAATTTTGAGTTTTCGACCACACCATAAGGGTGGGGTCTTAGGTGCAAAAATTTTTGAAAATTTTTTTCGAAAATTTTTTTTTTCGAAACCTTTACCAAAATGTATATTGAAGTCAGAAAACCCCACCAATGGGTTTTGATCATATGATAAGCTCGATAAGGCCTCAATTTTTGCTGTTTTTGGAGATAAATGTGTTGGAAACGGCACCAAAATCCAATTTTTGAGGTCATTTCTGAAGAAAAGAGGCTAAATTTTTTGGACGTGACTTCCAACAAGGGTATCTATCAGCCCATAAATTTTGAGAGAATTCCCAACCACTTTTTAATAGCACTTCCCTTGTAAGCTTGTTTTGATTGTGGCCCATTTCATTCACCCTTCGAAAGCGTAAAGCACAACTATAGAGCCAGGCTTAGGAAACATAGGCGGAACCATTTGGAGCAATGGTCAATTCGGATGAGTGCCGAAAATATTTTTTCAGCCTTAGAAAAGTTTTTTCGGGTCTCGCATCATCGGTCCCGGGTATTTTTCGAAATTTGAAATCTGTCTCACGGCGGAAGCAAGGGTCTCGGGTACTTCCACAAGTCACAGGTATTCCCATGGGTCTCAAAAAATAAATGTTTTTAGGTCTTTATGGGTCCTCGATTTAGATGGGTCCTTGATTTATTTTTTGGGTCCTCGATTTCATTTTTGGGTCCTCGATAAAAATTTTGGGTCCTCGATTTATGGCATCGGTCCTCGATTTTAGAACAGTGCCTACCACCCTTTGTTGCTAATCACAGAGTGTTATGATGTTTAAGAATTTTTTTTTTCAATTTTGTGTCCTGCCAAATTTGAGAAATGATAACATTGTTGTCGACGAAGTTGAGTACAGTGAAAAAAATCTTTTTCACCCAAATAAGACTTCACTGTTTCAGCGCATCGATGAATTAGCTTCTGTATTTCTGGTTTCAGTCTAGAAACATCTGCCAGTTGCCCGTATCTGAAATTGAGTTCGAATAACAGAAGGGGTAGCTTGTGAAAACAATTATGATTTTGTAACTGATAGTTCGGTCGTCGACAGTTGAGAACAATTAAGCCAGCAATAACGTACCTCAAGTATTTTTTCAGTTTCATGAGTATACAGTTATTTTTTTCTGTTTCAAGAAGGTTGCATTTCCTAGGAACAAAACTTTTACCAATCCCATTGCTTTAAATTCCACGGTGCACAAGGCTGAAGATTGAACTTTGAAAGAATAAAATCTGTTCCAAAAGCAATGACAAGAAGATATAATATGCCCTATTGAAAACTGATAAAAACAGTGAAAAAAAAAACAATTTTCAACTTCAACGGCACCTGCATTAAAATTGATATTATTTTTGCTGTTTCGAGACATTTTATTGTTGGGGTCCATACATTTTTTCCAGTTAATGATGGCTTATAGGATCACATTTCTCAAGGCTCACATTGGTCCTTTTGAAACGCTCGCTAGCTACTTTGTATCTTTTCAGTATTCTAGCAATATAGTCAGTACAAAGGAATATGTGTC